>CATIWR010013590.1:0-43112 GCA_949677035.1 Omphalea diandra | reverse complement strand
TTCTCAACAACCGCTCAGCCTCAACAAAATTCTTTGATCGTGAGTAGGAGGTCGCAAGATTTAGAAGGTGGGTAACTGAGCTAGGATGATCTTTTCCTTTACATTTTTCAGTTATCAAGAGACATTCCTCCAGCAGCTCTCGGCCTTCCTTTCCTCTAATTATATTTTTTTTGAAAAAAAAAAAAAGAGAGAACGAGAAGAAAGAACAGTTATCACATTTTTTCAGAAATGCAATCTGCAAAAGAAGATTATTCAGTTCATTTATCCACCATTTATCTTTCAGAACACTTGCCTGTTATTTATAGAATGCGTATATTCACAGTATCATAAGAAATATAATAGCTTCTGATTTAGTCATCTCTTCCCATACTTTCTATAAAAATAATTTTAAATGGCATATCAGCTCAAAGATTCATCAAATGATAAATGACGATGAAAAACTTGAAAGGGATTAGCAGAGAAGAGAACCATGGCCCTTCAGAATGTTCTACAATCTGGACCAATACATTCAGAGAGATAACATTTGACATAAAACTTCATGGTGTGAAATAATCAGTAATTCTTTTTGCCTAATTAAGCAGTTTCAATTCAAAAGCACCAAATAAGGGAGGAAAAGAAATCCACAGAAACAAGCACTCAAAAATGCACAAAAAGGAAAAAAAGAAAAATACATTTTCTATTTCACCATCAGGATAGTTGATCTGGCTTTACCTTCCTACGAAATGAAGTAATTCTGCCAAATCAATCCTCATCTTCTCCATGATACTGTCATCCAGAGCCATATAATTTGTGTCCTCAATGAGTCGAAGACCCTTTTTATACAATTCAATGGCTTCTTCAACATTCCCTACAAGAAATTGGCATATGCACCATGGTTGGCTTTACTTAAACAAGATAACAACAAGAGCAACTCCTGAAAACTGGAGAAATAGACGCACATACACACATGAAGATATAGTTTAACATGCTAGTTTTGTCCAATTACTCATCAAACAGCAAATAGTATTAAAGTAAGGAATCCATCATGGCCTAATCAAATAAGGTCCACATAAAGATATGTACCCTTCTATTTTACCTGTTGAACACTTCGCATGGGCTAGGGAACACAAAGCCATGCCAACTCTTCCATCGTTTTCTCCATATAACTTCCTATATATGCTTAAAATTCTAGACAAAAGCAAAAGGACAATAAAGTGAATCATATTAAGCTATAAAGTATTCAGCAAAGACAACACCAGAAGTAAATTAAACTGATAAAATGAACGTCAAGGCACTGAATCATCATTTCTAAGCTCCAAGGCCTTGTTTGGAATAATTCTTTCACGAGAACTCAATTCAATTCAATTATATTTAGAGAATTGAATTTAAACAATTTCCATCAGAATTCACATGTTTCAAATAAATACGAAAGTGATAGAACTCATTTGAATGAATATACTCAATTTCCTTAACCTTGTTTATAAAAAGACACGTTTAAGTTTATATGTATTATTATTAGTGTGTCTCATAAATGAAATGAATTCTTGCAAAATCATGCCACAATTGGGATGATTCCCGTTTCTTTCAGATGACTGATTTCTAAACATAAAAGAATTGTATTTTATCTTTTATTTAATTTCCAATCAAGAGGATTTGCTAAATAGAATTCAATTCAATTCTTTCATTTTTAAGTTTCAAACACTATGTGAATTATTCAGCAGAGGGAAAGAATAATTTACCTGATAAAATGACTTTCAGCATCTGCAGTTCTTCCATTCTTAATCAAAAGATTGCCTAGAGCAAATAAAGGAACCACCAAGTCTTCACTCTCAACACCTCTGCTCGATTCCAAAATAATTATCACATTATCATACATCTCCACAGCTTTCGTCACTCTTCCAATGGAAATTAGAACTTTTGCAATCCCCAATAATGCAGAGACAAGAAAAATACTACTTTTCCCTGGAATGCAAATGGACAAAGATTAAGTTTTATGCTTGGTGCTTTCATTGTTATATAGTTGAAGAAAATTTCCAAAGATCAATTGCCGTATCATGGTCAAATCAAAAGTAAATCATGACAATGGAGTAAAAAGAACTATTTAAATCTGCACAAAAACTTTATATCATTTTTATTCCAATTTCAATGTTTATTTACATGAATGCATTGGTTTAAACCTGTCAATTTGAAAATGTTGCAAAACTGTGGAAGACTTCATGATATACATGGCAAGCATAGCCAAAACACAAGATCGATCCTGAGATAAATTATTTAAGCAATACACATAAATGCAACGGCACGGATCAGTTACAGTCAGGCATGTCTAATGTTTAACTCCAGAAAGACCTCAAGTAAACTAAAAAATATGCTTTGACTGAAAAAGCTAGCTGGTATTAACTGTAGGATATTTCTATATTGCTTTACTGTAGTAGGCAATAAATATGAACAATAGCTTCAACATTTAGCACTTCAACCTAACTGCTAGCAGTTGTTAAGCATAAACTACTATAATATCAGCAATGAGGTAAAATGTCAAAATAACTGGTCTAACAAGCAAGCTCGCAAACGGTGAAAGAAAGCAGCAACTCAAGGTATTACCAAATAATAATGCTCCACCAACAAAAACAAATAACAAAAGATTTACTCAATGTTGCACTTACCATATTTCCTTTCTAGAACACCTATTACTCTCTGATATACAATCATGGATTTATCAAACTTCCCCAAAGCTGAATACATGCTTCCCATATGTATTAGTACTGAATCCAGAAGGGGTCCATCATCTTCTCCTAGACTTTCAACAATCTTGTTCAACTAATCATCCATGAAAATAAAGCATCAGAAAGAAAGACATTTAAAAAAAAAAAAAAAGAGATATAGCTGAAAATCTATGTGACTTTGTCAACCATAAGTCTTATACCAATATAATTTACTGAACAATCAGTTCAGGGTAAGAGAATAACAACAAAAAATACCTTCACACACATTTTGACAAAATTCTGGGCCCTAGAAAATAACATCATTAAGTTCATTTTTAACATATTGACATAGTATTGGAAGAATTAGATATAAACTACTGTCCACGATCATGAATAAATACAGATCTGAATCTATCAAACAGAGTTTCTGCATTTCCAGCTCATAAGAATTTCTCTGTATGTGTGCCCACAAGTCTGTGCAATCTATATTAGTTGGACAATAGCAAATCCATAAAAAAAACATTTTCCAATTAAGTAAAGACAATTTTATAATATTAAAAATAAAAATTACTCATAATTTATGTCATCCTTAAATCCTCATAAAACTGAACCAGGCACATAAGCACGTGGTTCAACCATTAGCAAATCAATAAATGATGGAATCATATGCATGTTTAACAGCAGAGTTATGAATAAAGAAATCAGAGTGAAAATACAAACACATGGAAAAAGAATTGTACCAAATTCAATATAGACTCAACAGACTTTAAATCGCCCATAGCCATGTATCCCAAGGCTATGATGTCAAGTGTAGCAGCTTCTTCAATTCCTCTAGCACCTGCATTAATCTGCTCTTTCACAATTTCATGATTTGCTTTGAGAAGATCCACAGCATCATCTTTGTTTCCCATCAAAATCATTGCCTTGACTTCATCAAATAACTCTTGCAATTGCCTCTCAAAATCATTCACACTATCTGAAGGATTACTTGGGCTGTCAACCAATGTTTTAGACATCCTAATACAAGCTAAACACAATATCAAAGCCATAACATTTTCCTAAAACAAACTAAACACGATATCAAAGCCATAACAATTTTTTACGCATGGCAAAATTGGTAATGTTTTTATCTAGAAATAGGATAAAATCCTAGAAGTGATCTCAGAATAGATTGAATCAAAACCCTCAAGAGAAGTCAACAAAAGATGAAAGGCACCAATTTTGCTTGAGTAAGTTTCTACCTTAGGAGGTCACTTGCATTTGAGACACCTGATGAAACAAGATTTCCTTGGCATGCCACATCCACATTCAATGAGAAGGCTGAAGCCAACATTTTCAACCTGCAGTGACAACTAATGGCTCGAGTGCGTATCATGTATAGTTTGAAGTTCCATCTCAACCATTTCTGACGGCCTGAATGCAAGTGCACACATGCTTGAGTAATCCTGAAATGCTCAGACAAGAAAACAAAAGAATTACAATCGGTAAATATGTGAAATCACTTCTGAATTCAGTGGTAGGATTTTGAGATTAATTTCATATTTTTGAAATGATTTAAAGAGTGTTGGCATGAGAGTAGGACTCATTAAAGATAGTTCGTCTCTCTTTAACATTTTTTAGTGGGTCAAAGTGTCAATCATGTGTACTCGTGGACACACTTTCCTACTTCTTATTTAACAAAAATAAGTCTTGGATTTTATCTTACTAGATTATTCTTTATCACTATAAATATCTTTCATACACTTCATTTTGGGACTTTTGGCTCCCACTCTTTCTTGACATATTCACTCCTTCATATCACCTTCTTTCTCTTTCTATATGATATTACTGCAACATGTATTTTCTTGTATATACATCTTCATAGATACTTTTAATCCACTATTCATTAACATGCCTCTTGATGCATTCCTCACCTGAGTTAGTTTATAAGCATTTCTTGCTTCAGATGTTCTATTATTTTATCTTATTCATAGCCTATCATTGGCATCCAAGCTCCTAAGGATGTCCGTTCTTTCTTGCACGGGCTCTCTCTAAATCTTCCTCGCACAGCCCCTCTAAGTATTCCTGGCACACAAAACTATGTCCCTAACCACTCAAAGAATCCCTACATCTACACAACCTTACAAAGCTACACAAGTGTATGGTATAGCATGTTGAATGAATAACAACAAAAGGTAGATGTGGCAAAAGAAATACAAGAAATATCTCAGCATAATAAGAAGCCAAACAGTGTTTGACTCCAAATCATCAACAAAAGTAACAAAATGTCTCGAAATTCAAACAAAATATCAGAGCAGCATTAGTTCAAAGTTATCAGTAGCCATTGAAATTCCTAACCTAATGTTAGGAAGAAGATGAACAGAGAATGATAGAGTACCGGTGGTTCCTTAATAAAGGGGGAGAAGATAGGAGGAGAGAAGCTGCCATTTCCAAGAGCTACAAAGCAGAGAGACCGCCGTAATCGTGGGTGTATATTAATAGAGTAAACTCACCGAGTCAAGGATTTGTATTGATCACAATAAGGGCAGAGCATTTTTTTTTTCTTTTTTTAGATTTTTTTTTTTAATTTTTAACTTGTAGTTGATAAACTATTTTTGTTATTTTCATAAACAGATTCCATTTTATAAATAAAAAATAATAAATATATTTTTAATTTTTTATATTAATTTTAATATAATATTTATTTTAATAATATTTTTATTTAATAATAATAAAAATTATTTATTTATTCATTATTCAAATTTTATTATCATTACTTTTGTCTAATATATTATTTAATTTTTGAGTAATATTACTATTATATTCCTGATTAATATTAGATTTATGTATTATAAAAAAAAGTTTATCTTATAGATTTTTTAACAAATACTCAATTGATTGTTATATATTATTTATTTTAAAATATAAAATATAAAATTAATTTATTTAAATATTAAATTTATATTAATAATTATATTTATAAATAGTAATTAATAATTTTATCAAACATTCAATGTTAATCATTAATGACAATTAGCAATAAACAAATTAAATAGGCCCTTAGAATTAGGGTTGAGAAAAAAATTAAAGAAACTGAACTGATTAAAATTAAATTGAGAATTTTGATTAATCAACTAGATGATTTTGTGTTAATTTTTATTTTAATAATTTTCTATTTTTGATTTTTTATGTGATATACATATATTAACCGGTCAATTAATTGATTGGTTTTTCAGGTAACTAAATTAACTAATTTTTATAGTTTCAGTTTGGTTTTGATTGCAAATTTTTGAACCTAAACTAAGCGATTAGCTAAGAATAGAATAAAATCGGACTCCTGGAATTTTTAAATAGGTTATTAATCCAAATTCATTTTTTCATCAAATTTAATACTTGGCTTTGGTCAATTAAGCTGATGGGTCCAATCTGGAAGCCTGTGCATGTAGAAGCTTAAATTTAAGAGAATTAAATTAATCTGATTCAGCTGAGCAGAAAAAAAAAAAAAAAAATCTGATTCAATTATTGAGTAATAACTTATTAAAATTATAGTATAATGTTGTCTCCTTTTTCAGTATTAAAAAAAATATATAAGTGATTTATGAATTTATTAATTAACTCAAATAAGATTTTAAATTTTGATTTTCGTTTTACTTTATTAAAACTATATAGGCGACTTTATAAGTGGAATGTTAAACATGAATGAAAAAATGTTAATTATGTTATTTTATATAAATAAATTTTATTAGTGAAATTCATTTCAACTCGAAACAAATTTCAAATACATTGTAACCAAATAATATATAAGAACCAAAATATTTTTGATATATTAAAGATAGACATTTATAATTGCAAATCTAAAAACAATCACATGTTCCTATATTTTTAATTAAATCATAATAATAAACACTTAATTAATCTAATAAAATAATTTAATCTATAAGTAAAAAAATTTAAAATTTATATTTTTAATTTGGGGAAGCGATATCAAAATTTAAAAAATTAATAATAATTATTATTATCTAAAAAAATTTAACTGATAGATATTAAAAAAAATACGTTGTCAAACAAGAAGCAAAATTGCTGGGTGTATTTTTCCATTCCGATTATCTTAGCAGCTGCCGTGTTTGAAATGCAAGACAGTGTATGACTGACTCTTCTTCACATCTATCGCCACCAAGAAGGCTGTGGTGACTATGATGACAAAGACTTAACTCGATAGCGTCTTTCTTGGAAGAAAGGAAAATCAAATATTTTATACTTCAAGTCAACAACCTTAAACTGTACACGTCAAATCTTACATTTTGAGATCAATCCCGGTTAAGATCAACAATCTTTTAATGTCTTCTCTCTCTTTT
This sequence comes from Omphalea diandra, assembly GCA_949677035.1. Taxonomy (NCBI): domain Eukaryota; kingdom Viridiplantae; phylum Streptophyta; class Magnoliopsida; order Malpighiales; family Euphorbiaceae; genus Omphalea; species Omphalea diandra. The sequence continues at coordinate 36,100 of CATIWR010013590.1, read as the reverse complement.
GATAAGTTTTTGATCTAAATCAATCCCAATATTTAGATGATCAAAACCATGCTGTTGAAGGCTTTCTTTTTGCTTCCTCTGATAATTATCTCGATTCTTCCTTCTCGTGTTCCTGCTTCAACTCAAGAAGTTGAAATGGAAGCGCTACTCAAATGGAAAAAAAGCCTTAGTGAACAGACACAATATGTCCTCTCCTCATGGAAACTTGCTCCTACTAATAATACCAGCTTGAGTTCTCCATGCTCTTGGCTTGGTATCACCTGCAATGGTGCTGGAAGTATTGCCTTGATAAACTTAACGAATGTCGAATTAGAAGGTACGCTTGATGACTTCAACTTCTCATCTTTTCCTAATCTATCTTCTCTTGATCTCCATTATAATGCACTTGCTGGAAACATCCCTTCTGCAATCAGTAACCTATCCAAACTTACCATTCTCAATCTGGGTTACAATCAGTTCAGCGGATATATTCCTAAGGAAGTAGGAAACATGTTAGAACTCAATGCCTTGAGCTTCTCTAACAATCTTCTTTCAGGGGCTATTCCTGCCACTATTGGAAATTTAACCTATCTATCTATCCTAAACTTTGGTAGCAATCACCTATCTGGGTCAATTCCACAACTTGGAAATTTGAAATCTCTTACTGAGCTTCGGTTGAATTTAAACAATTTTACAGGCTCAATACCTTCATCCATAGGTGATCTCATAGGCCTAAGAGTTTTGTCACTATATGGGAATCAGCTGTCAGGTCCATTGCCTCAAGAGGTCAATAAACTCACCAATTTGACATTATTCTTTTTATCAAACAATACCATTTCTGGCTTGTTGCCAGAAAACATTTGTCATGGAGGCATACTTAAGGACTTCTGTGCTAGTAACAATCGATTTACTGGTACTGTTCCTAAAGGCTTGAAAAGCTGCACAAGCCTAACTAGGCTTCGACTCGATAGGAACAATCTTACTGGTAATATATCTGAAGATTTTGGTATATATCCCAACCTTGATTATGTAGATTTGAGCTACAACAACTTTCATGGGGAAGTATCGCCAAATTGGGGTAAGTGCCAACTTCTAACAAGCCTGAAAATTTCCAACAATCATATAACTGGGATGATAACACCAGAACTTGCCTGGTCAACACTACTGCATTTTATAGACCTTTCTTCAAATAATATTGAAGGGGTAATACCATATGAGTTGGGGAAGTTGAAGTCATTATTCAATCTGACTCTGAGCAATAACAATCTCTCTGGAAATATTCCTCCAGAACTTGGAATATTGCCTGAACTCTCCTATCTTGATCTAGCAGCAAACAATCTAAATGGATCGATACCTGAGCAACTAGGTGATTGCTCGAAAATGCTTTACTTGAACTTGAGCAACAATGATTTTCAAGGAGAAATTCCTGTTGAGCTAGGGAATTTGAAGTCACTGCAAGTTCTGCTAGATCTTAGTCGAAACTCGCTTTCTGGTGAAATTCCATGGCAACTTGGGAGCTTGGTCAAATTGGAAATACTGGATCTCTCTCACAATAAACTCACTGGTTCCATTCCGTCCACTTTCAACCAAATGGAGAGTCTGATACTAGTTGATCTTTCCTACAATGAGTTGGAGGGTCCAATTCCTGCCAATAGAGCGGTTCAAGAAGCACCATTAGAAGCATTTTCCCACAACAAAGGCTTGTGTGGCAACTACACTGGCTTGAAGATTTGTCCTTCATCGTCAGACAAAGGGAAAGACCACCATAATCATTCACTGCTTCTGATTCTTGTTCCTCTTTCTGCAGCACCATTTCTCTTGGCCATTGTTAGTGGTGTGGCTTGTCTCCTGCAAAAACAAAGAAGGATCAGAAGAAACAGCAAGCACAACGATTCGCAGAATGCGAATTTGTTTGCAATCTGGAGCTATGATGGGAAGTTAGTGTATAAAGACATCCAAGCAGCAACTGATGGTTTCAACGCCAAGTACTGCATTGGAGTTGGAGGATATGGAAGCGTTTATAAAGCCAAGCTATCAACAGGGCAGATTGTCGCTGTAAAGAAGCTTCACCCTTTTCATTGTACGAAGCTGGAAGATCACAACACTTTCGAGAGTGAGATTCAAGCGCTAAGTAAAATTCGCCATAGAAACATTGTGAAGCTCCATGGTTTCTGCTTGCATGCTCAACAATCGTTTCTCGTTTATGAGTACTTGGAGAGGGGAAGTTTAGCTAGGATCCTGAGCCATTCTGAGCTAGCAAGAGAGTTGGATTGGTCTAGAAGAATCAATGTTGTTAAAGGGATTGTCAATGCTCTCTTTTACATGCATCATGACTGTACCCCACCCATAATTCATCGCGACATCTCAAGCAACAATATATTGTTGGATGGGAAATATGAACCTCGAGTTTCTGATTTTGGAACTGCTAGACTCATTAACCATGATTCATCTAACTGGACAGGTCTTGCAGGCACATATGGATATATTGCACCAGGTACTGCTCTGCTCTTTCCGATTTGGTATTGCTGTGTTATGCAAAGAGAGAAAGTTGGGGGGGGTGGAGGAGGAAAAAGAAATTGTCAAATAATCATAAGGTTACTTGCAATTATTTATTGACCTCTTCGTTTCTCATTTTTCTGTATGTTCTGTTCATGTGCAGAGCTTGCATATACAATGAAGGTTACAGAGAAATGTGATGTGTACAGTTTCGGAGTAGTGATGCTCGAAACAATCATGGGGCATCATCCCAAGGAACTAATATGGTCACCTTCAGCTTATTCATCAATATCAGCATCCTCATCATCATCAGCATCTGTAGCGATGACATTGTCAGGATTGGCTTCCCATAACAGACTCTTGAAAGACCTATTGGACCAGCGTCTGCAGACTCCTGGTACTGAATTGGCTGATGAAGTTATCACAGTCATCAAGCTCGCATTTGCATGTATCAATGAGAATCCAAACTTTCGGCCAACAATGCAGCAAGTTTCTCAGGAGCTATCAACTCGAAGGACATCTCTCTATGAGGAAATGCGCACACTTACATTAGGACAAGTTTTGGATCTCGACATATAAGTTGAAGGAGACGACTTATTGCTCACAGCATATTTGTCAGTGCTCAGTGCATATATATATTTTGCTATTTTGGAGAATTGAAGAACAAAATTTTTCCGAAGATTACATGTTCATGATAATTTTTTTTTGTTAAAGCGGAAGATTTTTGTATGCAAACATAGTGTTTAGTTGCCATTAGACTAACAATCCACTAACAGCTTCCTTTCACTTTAAGAAGTTCCAATAACCGAAATAATAATAATAATAATAATAATAATGCTAATCAGTAATTAGATTTTTGGCATCTAATCTGTGAAACCATAAAATTTTTTATGCGGACATCGATATTAGTGGTTTGGCTATTATTGAAGTATCAAATTTTTTCTGCTCGAGTTTTTCACATTCGTTTAATTAATATTTATATTCTGTATCAGATAGAATAGGATATATTATTTGCACGAATTTTATACATAAAAAGCAGTGAGGAAAATTGGCGTACAGTAAAAACATATAAATGGAATTGTAAGTTTTGACAAGCTGCCCAAATTTGTCACTTAGATCACGTTTCAGCCATTAAAATATAATCCACCAGTTTACCATGTTGCACGATTACAGTAACAAATTCACTTAATATATAATTTAAATTGATAACATTCATCTAAACAATATTCATATCATGTAAATATTTAGTGTTACAATTAATTTAAACTCAAACAAAATATAATTAGTTGAATTTTAATGAATTCATTAAAGAGTTGACACAAATAAAAAATTAACAATAACTAAAAATAGAGATAGAAATCTATAAAAATTAAGCGATTGCATACTTTCAAAATTAAATAGACAAATTAAATTATTACATAGAAAAATCAATTAAATTAATTATGTATTTTTCAATATTGCATAGAAAAACTAAGTGATTTATTACTTTTTTCAAAAAAATTGTATTGAAAAAATAAGAGTATCTTAAGAGATATATTGGATAGCATTTATTATGTCAATGGAAGAATATTTAGGTGAAAAACAATCGAAGAAGGAGCTGTCATGTGTACAAATGTTGACATTAGCAGCTTCTGCCTCAAAAATATTTAATTGATTATCTCCTTTAAAAATTTACCAGAATCTTACCCCTACACTAAGTAACATGAGAGAGCTCCAATCTTCATGCCGTTGTGATTACAAAGAGGAGATTATCCATGTGGAAGCACAGGAAACCACCTCATGGTGAAAACATAAATGTGTTTTTTAAGCTGGTTTACATTTGATATTGCCAAAACCTATGTCCAGTAAGGAATCACAGTACAAGGGTTAGTTCTAGGACTGGAAGGAATCAAACCTACCTTATACCCCCAGTTTCTTCAAGTTACAAATTTTTACTAGGTAGCCTGTACAAACTCCACAAGTGACCAACAGAACTGTTTCCTTCAGTTTGCACTTGGTGCAACTTGAGGGATTTCATCATATGTGCCTGTCTCCTCATTGAATGAATACCTAAAAGAAATAACCAGAACAAAGATGTTAGCTGTGTTAACAAGATGTTATGCCTGAGAGAGAGCAGTCTTAGCTTTAAAATGGGTTACTTTCACACACCGTCATTTTGACTTAATTTATTTCAACACGGATAAATCTGTCCAACCTCCACATTTGATTTGTATCAGCAAAATTACTCAAACTTTTATATTCAATGGAGTCGCTATTGCTAGATTTCATAAAATTTCAACCAAATTTTTTATGTGATAACCATAGTTTTATGCGATAGTGTCATCATACTTAGTCATAATATAAAACCTTTGGCTGAATCTCTACTAAAAAAAATAGCAACAGTGACCTTATTTCCCTGCGATGTGATTGGTGAACATACTGAAATTTAGTGATAAATTCACAGGTGGTACCAACAGTTTGTCCCTATAGCTATACCCTAAGTAAAGAATGAATATATTGTAGGAAGGCAGAAAATGCTAGAAAGGATTCTATAGGAAGCACTATGGGAAGGTATAACTAGCATATCCTTTGATGATAAGTTGCAGGAGAAACAATTGAAATGGTATGCCATGTCCAGAGTAGATTGACAAATGCACGGACATAGACAGCTAAGCACATGCAAGTTTACGAGTAGGGTAAAAAAGGAACACAAGCAGTTTAAGTTAAAAGCCGTTCCACAAGAAATCAAAAAATTAAGTAAAATCAGATTGCAAGTTTGTTACCATTTCCCTGATGTTGCATAGCGGTACAATCCTGTAGATGGGTCATAATAGTAACCTGTACTACTGCTGTAGTAGTACCTGAAGGAATACAGAAAACTAATGTCAGCACGGAATCAAACTGCAACGCAAACTGGGAAAGTCAACACATAACAAATGAAAATATGCTGAGAGCAAAAAGGAGAAATAACGAATGACTAAATTGTTTATCAGCACCAGCCCCAGAATAAGAAAACAACTCAATAAATACCCCATTCAAAACCAAATACAAAAATCAGCAGCAATCATCGTGACGAACAAAAATATAAAAATGTAAATCCTTCTATAAATTACAATAATGTCCTTTTAGAACTTACTTGAACCAATGAAACATAACGATATTGTTTATGAACAATCATTAAAGAGAGAGAGATAGAAAGAGAGAGCAAGCAGTAAGGTGCCATCAAATAATGAGCGCCAGTACAAAGAAGTTTGAAGTATGTATGTCTGTGTATAACGCATTGTTTATATGATTATACACCATTTAATACCTATTTCAAATCTCTATCCATTTAAAGTAATAACCAAGAGACATTGCTACACCTATAAGTCTCTGTTTTAATAACCTTTACAAGAACCAATTAACAAGCTAATCATACAATTTGTTTTTTCCACTTCAATAGTTGGGCCAGACAAGAACCACGCAAAAGGGCCATGTTTGCAGCTCACCATAAAGCAACACCACCCCTTAAAGTCAGGTAATACATATGCTATAAAATTAAAGACTTCTCAGTAAAATAAGTAAAAAGAGGGCAAAAACACCACCATGAATAAAGGTACAATAATTTCAAATTTTATTTGTGTTTGTATGAGAGAGATAGAGAGAGATTACCCAGAAGTCTCATCATACACATAATCATCTTCCGAAGCTCCAGCTGCAGACCAAGCATTACAAGACACAAGAAAAAAACCAGAGCAAGGAAGCATTAACATTCATCCAGACAATTGACTCTCAAGAAACGATCATCTTATATAAAAACAAATAACAATGCTATCTCTGAAGTTCTTCAATAACACAATCAATAACAAGAGCTTACTCTCAGATGCAGAGGTCTGTTGATCTGACGATGGTTGATTGAATCCTTTAGAATTGGGGACAGAAACTAAATCACTATTGTTAGAGGATGGCTCAGCAATACCAGTATCATCATCATCCCCAAACATGTCATACGTGTCAGCACCATTGCTTGAGGTTTCAGCAGCAGACACATTTATGTTTGAACAACCCACATCAGAATTGGACAATATTGAAGAGGTTGCTCCAAGATCCGTTAAAGAGGGCAAATCCTTCCCTGTGCTGTAATCAGAAATTTCCTGGCTTGGGCTTAGAGATGTGCCCTTCCCCCTAGCTAGAGCTAACTTCTCATATCCCTCTAAAGAAGACGACACAAACAGATATAATCACCAACAAGGACCAGCCATTTGCAAAAGGCCAATGCAAAGGTGACTAAAGTCAACAGTTTAACAAATGGAGCTTCTCTAAGAAAATAACCATCATTCTTAAAAAATGCAAATAGTTTTCATCCTATAGTAGAAAATCATGCATCAAGACCATAAGACAGAAGTTTGATGATATCTATCTATGATCTATAATAATAAATACACACACCTCAATGAAAGGTAAAACTTTTGACAAGACAAAAAGATAAAATTAATATTACAGTACAGACAAAAGATGACTCGTTAGTATTGATATTACCAAATTGATCTTAAAAACATTCCTAAATATAATTTCAGAACATCCTACACTTTCAATTTCTGTAAATTGTCAGGGAGGCTTGCTGTGACAGCTGATTTGGTGCTATTTTTGAGGTGGTTGTATATTGGGGACATGCAAGGGATATGAAGGACATATCACAGTAAACCAAGGAATCACATCACACATATAAAGCTGGGTCATGCACTACAACAAAAAGCTGCGAGATAAATAAATTAAGGGAAATTGTCTCAGAAAATTTCCCATTTAGCGTCAAAGTGATATACCACGCATTCACGTTGCAAAAACCTATAATCATTAACTAAAATTATAGCATTTTTAAATTTGAAAATTTTTTAGCTTTTTTAAAAGTAGTTTAATTATATTCTTAAGTTAATTCAATAACTATTTTCAAAAGTTTCAAATTAGAGCTTTTTCTTAATCAACTTTAACTCATATTGAAAAAAATTATTTTTAATTTACAAAGATTGTTTCTTCTGCCATTCCACAGATATGATACCACATTGGCATGCATGAATCATATAAAGATTATCCAAGAAGATCCAGTAACGAAATGCAGGCAGTCAAGCGCAGCCAGTGACATACTCTGCCATATGATCTAATCATCTCTTGATTATTCCAAAGAAAAATAAGACTGCTTGAGACCAAGTCTCCAAACACAGAAAAAAAAGAAAAAAAAAAAACTACAATACATACACCAACCTGCCTCACGCTGAAAAACCTCTTGCTTGTCATGGTAAACATCTGCATAATGTATCCTTGGATGAGTAACTAGTAATCCAACATGTTTCTGAATAATCAATACTTCAGAGATTATGCCTGACTAATATGGGTCACAACTATCTCAATATTACTTTGACCTTCAATGAATTAATTAGCTGAAGTAACACCCTTACTGTATTCGCCTTGATCCAACAGCTTGTTTGCATCTTCAGTCAGCTGATCAAATAGAATCTGTGTCTCAGCTGACATCTTCTCTTTCCTCTTATTTGAATTACCCTTCAACCTTCTCAAAGCTTGTAACACCTGTAAGCAAAATGAGATCAACTCATACCAACACCCACATGAAATAATGTATGCACCATGATGCATGGTGAAAATAAAATGAAATCTCAACTAGAATTCTATAATATTATAAAGCTTAAAGACCACAATATAACTACGCAAATTTTCAAATGGCAAAAAGGACTTGATAAATAGAAGTTTAAAAAAAAAAAATTATTCTTTAGTTACCTTCTGCTTTTGTTGCAGCAATATATTCAGGAATTCTAATTAGATCTCAACTAATTGTACTCTACAACTATTTCTATAATTCTGCACTGCTAATGTTCAAACCATATTGCGAGACCAAGATAACATCAGCAACCGAATTTTCACACTTTTTATTGGGAAAATACCCAACCTTCCATTAGTTATATTACAGTACAATTAATGTCACCACATATCTTCAGTCCACCATAAACAATGCCAGGTAATCAGAATGCTTAATGCATGAATCATGAATATCACGCAAGAACAGCTCAGGATCAATTTTGGAGGCAAATAACACCTGGAGATCTGGTGAGGACCTTTGGTTCACTCCACCTGTCCAGTATTCGGTCTCTTACAAAATTAAACATTTTAAATAGACCTCAACAAATGCAGTTTCATCCAGAAGTGCTCTCCGATAAACAATCATTTGCAATGTTAAATACTAACATTCTAAAGGTGATTTATGATTTATCATATTCATTGACTCTAAATTTAAAGATGGAATAACAACTCACGTGGATGTATACCTAAATCAAAATCTGAAGTTCACACTTATTTTTGTCTGATACCCCTCCACCCTCCAACAGAACAGCAAAAGAGAATACCAACAGAAACACACTACGCATGAGAATCTTATCAATATTTCTAATATCTATCTCTAATGAATTTCAAAATAGATAAATGATCATTGAACATCTGATTCAAACTTAAGACTGGTTTCTCAGGTCCATATTATCATATATATTCATTCAACAATGACAATGTTCCCAAATTTTATTTATCGTCACAACGAAATACTTGGATAGTTGAAAATAAGAAACATCATTAGGCACTTATCCGCAGTATTAGAATATGAAACAAATTTTGTACATAAAGTTACTTCCCTTACTTATTATGTTTATATCACTAGCCCAAGCAGCAAGACATAAAAACGAGGTGCTGTGAAATTCAGACTTCACCAACAATATAAATTAATACACGCCAATTTTGTACCAGGGATAAGCATAAGATAAAAAATAAACTGTTGTCGTTTAACCATTACCTGATATTTCAAGAAAGCAAACAAATCAATTAAAAGATTACACCCAAACAAAATCCACGACATAAGATTCAATCAAATTTACCGTTTCTCCTGGCTCAAGCAAGTTGGCAATACGCCTCTTTATCATTCCAATTTCTTCAGATGAAAGGTCATTTTTATCATCATCTTCATTTGATATTACTGTTGAGCTTTTACCAGCATATCTTGGATCAACTTCAACACTATCAAGCCATACATCCTATGAGAATCCACATGAATATCAACAATCTGATTCTAAATTTAAAGATGAATGTACATTAATGCAGCATTTTACCTTGAGTTCTCTCTCATTGACGTATTCAACAAAATTTCCCTCTGCATCAAAGTAGCCTTCTTCCCTTTCTTTGTCAAGATTGAATGGTTCAATTTGAATTCCATCTTCAACAAAATTCTCGTTATCCTGCCAAAAGAAATCCCCCATCATAGGATACCTTTTCCTTTGTCCCAACTATTGATGAATGCGACATATATCTTGACAGAAATAAAATGTTGCTAATTTGGGAAAAGTAAGTATTCCTAATTACACCACATCCAAGAAAAGCATACCTGGCACAATAAATGAGCATGACCTTATAAAGTCTATATGACAAAGTCAAGGATTAGGGATTATTTGAACTTAATCATAACTGTGAAGCTCAGATTTCCCTTGTAATTTATTTTAGAAATTAGGATTGGTACTAGTAAGGAATTTTTATTTTTATCCTCTTCAGAAAATTGTTCATTGCTTATTAAATATTGGGTTATTAACAACTACTAGGTAAAGTAGGGTTTGTTATTAAGTCTCTAAAACACCTATATGACTAGCTATTTTCTTAGTATTGATTTGAAAGGCTTCGGCCATTTCTTCATTCTTTCTTCCAAAAGCTGCAGATACTGTGCCTTACAAACCACCAATTTTTTTTCTTTTTTTTTTTTTTCTCACTCTAATCAATTATAGTTCAATTTCGTAAACCTTAAACTTCCTGCTTCATTTAATCTAAACACTAAAACTCATCAATGGCTTGAGATTTGCCGCCATAAAGCATTAGCAGGTCATTTCTATATTAAATTGGTCAACAGGAAAAGATACTTAGTGTTAGAACTTCATAGAGATCACTATATGAGCCGAAATTCAGAGATTATAAGCCCAAATAATGGTTACCACTAACTGATTTTATAAGTTGCTTTAACTAAAAGATGTGTATGGTGGCCCTAGAAGATCTATCAACTGATGTTTTCAGTGGTCAATCATTTTTCATGGGTTAAAGAGCAACAACTTGAAGCTCCGAGCATGCAATATAAATTCCACATACTCATTCACAAAACTTCTCTTTTGTTCTTTCCTAAGGTGTGTTAGAACATATCTTTTGCCATGCCTACACAAACACAAATAGATGAGATACATGATCTGAATAAGAATTAGGCTATTGAATATCAAAGGCAAAATCCCACTGAAGAAACTATGAAGGAGATGCAAGCAATGCTAAGAGATCTTCAAATTGCCCTTCTAGGGAAATATACCAATGAAGGAGATGCAAGGAAGAAACTCCTCGTGAAGAACAAGAAAAAAAAGTCAAAGAATCTACATTTTTTATTGTCAAGAAATCAAAGAATGCAAGATGATAAGAATGAGCTTGAAATTCTGATGGAGCATTTTAAAGAAAGAAGATAGAGAAAACAATATCCAACTGATTTTCTTGTTCATGAAGAAATTGAAAGCACTTTAGCATCACAAGCTGACTGATTTTACATGTATCAACTTTCAACATATTAGGCAGAGTAAAGGAAAAAATCCATTCCATAGTTTTGGTAATAGTGCTACATCTTCTCCAACAACAATTGTTAATTCTTCGGTACCTAAAATTTAATGCTGAATTTTCTCCAAGTGGGGTTTCTAACTCAACATTGAAACACACAGAAAGTGACTGCAGAGAAAAAGTCTGTATTTTGCACTTGGAAAACAAACCTAACTTTGTCAAAACAATAAAGTAGAAAACAACTTAAATCAGTTTTCAAGAGGGGTAGTGTAAAGTCAGGAAGTAGATTTTCCTCCATCCAGAAAAATTTTGCGACTTAACATCGATGTCCGTTTTCCTGTTCACTTGGAATCAATGTTCCAGAAAACAAACCTATAACTAAACAAGGCCTTAGGGTTTAAGACTATTAGAAATTTTGTTCTCATAAAATTCTAGCAAATTTTGCTATTTATGTAGTATTGGGTTAAAATTTTCGGCATTGGGATTGCTCAGGATTAGTTATTAAGTCTCTACAAATACCATAAAACTAACCGTCTATTTCTTAAAGCTTTCATAATTATAAGTGTTTGATTAGAAAGGCTTAGAGCCTACCTTCTCTCCTCATCTCTTAATCCTCTCCATCCTTTCTTCCAAAATCTAAAACTATAGCACCTCAGGATTCAGTTCAAAGTCGCAAATAACTTCTTCCTATTTCTTTCTTTTAAAACCCTCATGAGATCTAACTAAATTTCCATAAATACACTTTCTTCCTAAACCAAAAACCTTAAATGCATTAATTACTAGAGATTTGCCAACCATAAGGCATTAGCAATAGTAATGATTCTGAAACTGTCCTACATCAATATGACTCTAATAACCCCACTAATCAGATACAACAGCAAGAAATACAAGTAAATTTCACCGCTTGTCCTTCTAGCTTACATACTTAATGTTCCCTAAATGGAAAATTGTAACAATAAAATCCTCTCTTGGCTAAAAGTTAGAACGAAAGCTGACATGACAAACAACTACTACTTTTTCTCATGAAAATATGCGCACATGACCATTTTTTTTTCTTCTCTCTCATTTGACCAACTCCCAATCTTAAGCTTTTGCTTAACTTTATCATTCACAGCAGAGCTAAGAAACCCTAATTGATTTCTGATTTATTGCCAAGAGTGGATGGCATCAGAGGAAGAAAAGCAAAAGAACTGCCACTAGGAGATACAACTGGAAACCTGTAACAATGCAGGTGCAAGTTGTCAACAACTCATAGTCATCCATACATGCGTACAAAGTGAGATTGATTTGGAGATTTTGTTATGAATTCTTTTATTATTCAGCTTGTTTTCAGCATGGATTAAAATTTTTATTATTCAACATGTTCTTGGCATGGATTAAGGCTAAACATGCTCACCTTTCAAGTTTTTTGCATTGCATGATGGCGGTGGTGGTGGCATTTTCAAGGAGGGAGACCTCATCATTGTCAAAGGAACTTGAGCTGCCACTTCCACTGTGCGACAAGGGCCAATTTGTCCTTAAGTATGCATTGCTATTTAGAGGATCTTTGTTTTCCATTGGGGTGAGTTGGGGTGAGTTAGGATTTTTTAGGAGAGTAGTGGGTACTGCACTTTTTTTAATTTTCCCTCACCATAGCCAAATAAGCCATATCCAGATTCCAAAATTCTTAAGCCATATCCAGATTCCAAAATTCTATCTTTACTTCAAATGTCTAAGAACCTACCTCAGTAAGACCTCCAAAACAAGCAATTCTCCGAAATTTTCAAGAAATTCAAGCATTTTGAGACTTTTGAGCCTCTGTCAGGGTTTGGGGGTTCTTTTGGTTACAGGTTGTTTCATTTGCTGCTTCTTTAATTGGATTTCTGGTCCGCAATTACTAAAGGGATACAGTTCCGCATAAATAAGACAGAGGTTTTAAAGAAAGGAGGGTGAAGGTTTTAGATGTACTGGTTGTGGAATCTAAAAGAAAAAAGCTGTACCATATACATATATTGCAGGTTGAGGTTTAAACATGAAAATGAGTATATTTTCTTTGAATATTCTTCTTTGGCTAGGTTTTTGTGGCGCTAAAGACCACACTGCACTTTCACTTGTAGAATGAACTTAGCATATTCAAAGCAGAGAAATTTAGTCCTCATTTGGCCTTGCATTGACGGTTGGTTGCATATGGGAATTACTTTTTTTTTTTTTTTTTTTTAATTGCTACTGCTTCTGGGGATAATGGATAAGGAAAGCTGGAAAATGAGGAAAGAGAGAAGTTGGTCAAACGAGAAGAAAGAAAAATGAAATGGTCCGCTTAGGCATGGTTTCAAAGAATAAGTTGTCATTGAGTGCCATGTCAGCTTTCACGCAAACTCTTAGTCAGATAAGATTTTATCATCACAATTTTCCATTTAGGGAGTATTACGTAAGTCATAACTATAAAGACAACAGGTGATATTTACCAGAAATACTGATAAGATTCAATTTCAGCAACACAGGACAGTGATAAAACTTATTTTTGCAGCCTAAACTGAATAGTACAAGCCAGCAAATATTCAAGATTGCACAATGATACAGCAGCAAACAAGCTTCCTGGGCTAAAGGCGTCTGTTGCCATATTATTATCACATCCACAAAGGAGGGCTTATGAAAAGAACAATACCTGATTGTAGTAACCAAAGAGCACATGGTTCTCGACATAGAATAAATATTATGGTGTTAAATCAGTATAACTTCATCAATTCCTCTATTAAGCAATTCAACCATACAAATACAAACTTCAAGCAATAATTATTACTAAAAAAAAAACAAACCTCATAAGTGACTTCAGCAGCGGAAACATCATTGGTCTCTTCGCTAAAGAGTTCGGCAGTGAATTGGTTGCGGCGCTTAGCGCGTTTCAGCGCGGCGAGGTGAGGATCTCTGATGTCAGTAGCAGCATCTTCAAGTATGGGTGTGATTGCTACAGCTGCTGCTTCTTCCCCTGCCTTCACCTTCTTACCTTTGGGAAATCTGACTTTCTTCTGCCTGCAAACAATCCCCAGTAATTGTAATTTTTAAATGGAGAAATTACGAAAATAGAGAAAATGGAAGAAGAAAATCAGCATTACTTCAGGGGTTTGTTAGAGTCATCGTCTTCCAAGTCTTCAAGGAAAGGACGCTTGCGATTAGAGCGAGGAGGAATCGTACCTTCTTCCATCCTCACCACTCCAGAGGGTGAAGAACAGTTTCACCGCTAAAAAGGAACCAAACGAACCCTTTGCTGCCGACTCGCCTCACCCCACATGGTCGGGTCAATGTTTAGATTTGGATTAATTTTGTTGGGGAAAAAACTTCATTAATTGTAGTAATAAGTTAATTATTATAAACTTAGCTCCAATTACTAAAAAAATTGTTTATTTCACAGAAAATTACTTGTTTTATCAGATAATATATTTTTTATTATTTAAAATAACACTATAAAAATATTTATTTTTTGATTTATAAGGATATGATAAAATTTAGATTATAAATATTTTATATTTATATTATTTATTATTTAATATGAAAAATATATTAAAAATAAAAAATTTGTGAGTCACACTTATCTCTAATGATCACTATCAGTCTGATGATGATCAATAATAAATATTGATGATTAAAAATAATTAATGATAATAAATATATATATTTATTTAATTTATTTTTCATTTAGATAAATTTGTTAAGTACTATAAAATGATTTTCTATTTTTAAAACAGAAAATCATTTTTCTGAAAAATAATTTAATTTGCTTGAATATCCGAATTAAACTAAATTGAAAATAGATTCAATTCGGGATGAATTTTTTTATTCCAATTCAGGATCGGTTCCTTCATTTTTAAATATTTGATTTTTGGGTGATTTTGAATAATTTTAAATAATCGATCCAAAATTGGATCGGATCACCATAGTGAATAACATATTTCTACTATTTAGAATAGACTACAAAAAAATATTTTTGATTTATAAATTTATTATAATATTTTCTTTACATTCATGCATCATTAGTTTTAATTATAAAATCATGTGCATTGATATGGTAACTTAAGAAATATAAGGCCATGATTTTTTGTATAAATGCTATATGAAGTTTCTTCTTTTTGTGATTCATAAGCCATAAGCTTAAAATGATGAATGACGCTTAGGTGAGATCCTTCTTCCTATTTATACTATTTGGCTTATGAAACAAGTTGAATTTAGTGGTGGTGATGATAATAATGAGTTTAACATTAAATTGCCTTTTGGTGCAACACTTTATATACTCCTTTGAGTATATTAAATCATTTTAAATGAGTTTCACAAGTTACGCTTGCTTCTACACCTTCCTCTTCTCAAATACCGATTTGATCCATTGTACACTATTCTTGATTTTGGATCATGTCAAGTTAATAGAGATTCTAATCACTTATGTGTCAAAAAAAAATTATTTGATAGTTGACAAATTTTTATCTTAAATAAATTTTTATACTGAAGTTAATATACTAATTATAAAATTTACACCCATTCACGTTATCCTTAAATTGTTGCTGGGTGTGTGTGTATATATATATATATATATATATATATATATATAACAATTACATAAAACATTAATAATTATATTAAACTTTAGTGACACATGACACAAGAAATTTTCTTTACCATTTGAGTATGTTTAATTTTACTTTTATTAGTGAAGCATAATATTTTATCCTCCTATGATTTTTGTTTGCTCTTCACTCAACTTAAAATTTGTGTACAACGTCACATAATATTCGCCTTTAATTCGAGTGATCAAAGTACAAAACTACCTTAATGCAAAATACAAAGACTTAAACTCAATCAAGGTGGATTGAGAACACAAACTATACATAGTAATTAGAATTAATAAGATGGATTGAAAGTATAAACCTGTATAACCTGAAAAATTACATTCAATAACACTTCAAAAGTAGTTAAAAATTATAGCAATGCTTAAAAACAAACTGGTGAATATTAAAGAATAATTCTAAGTATAAAACTCAAAAAGTACATTAAAATGATTGAAATTGGAATAAATAAAGAATTTGATACTACTATCAAGAAGAAATTCTATCGTCTTTTAATTAAAATAAATAGAGCAAAGATAAATAAACTAATTGATAAAGCTTTTGTTAAAAATCAAGTTATTTAATCACTTTTTATTTTAGAAACGGCGTTCTTATTAAAAATCAAGTTCTTTAGTCACTTTATCTTATAAATGATGCTCTGTTAGCTATCATCATAAAACTTACTATAATAAATAATAAACTTCAAATTTTAGTGTTTACACAACTCTCATTTAAGATGGTTACTCTTCATATACAGTGATCTTCATAATATGTCATTGTGTTTCCTGCATTCATAAATCCTAAAGGGTCGTATAGTTGTCAGATTCTCAAAAATAATTTAGAAATATTAAATTTCAGTATTTTGTTTACATATAGATGTTATATCTTCGGAAAAGTTATATTCCTAAAATTGTGAACTATCACTTTACTTTTTCATTTACATGAAAAAATATTTTTCCTTCTCAACTCATGGAAAAGTTATTTTCCATGATTATTGGCAATTATATAGTTATATATTGATAAAATATACCCTTAGTTACTGTAATTAAATAAAAATATGTAATTGCAAGTAATTTAAGTTAATTTCTTTAAACTATCATATGTGTAAACTAAACATATTAATTTTATATTTCTTAAAAAATGTTACATCCAATCAAATATAAAAATCTTAAATTTTTTAAATTAATTATTCAAAAATTTATTTTTCTAAAAAAGTAAAATAAAAATATACGCACTTAAAATTCAAAACTTGAATGTTACCTCACGTGTTAAAAGTGTAGGTCTCCCATGTTCCCCCTTATCGAATTTGAAGGTCTTTTGAGAAACTTTTGGACTTTCTTAACAAATATCTACATGGAAAAATAAATTAAAAACGTGATATATATATAGAGGAGGTTATGTGTTAGATGAAGTTGTATAAAACTTAGCGAACGATGGATTGAAGGATGGAAATAGGTAGTAGAAAATTTGAAACCCCCTCCCTTCCTCCTTTTTAATTTTTATTTTACTAAGGTAATTTTAAATTATTTTCTGATCAATATCTTTACAGTTTTATATAAAGAAACTTTAATATTAAAAACTTTTTAATACTATTTTTCTATAAAAACATGTCTCTTTTTTTTTAACATATATATGTGTGTGTGCACATACATGCAGACGTGCGTGTGCACATGTTATACAAAAATATTTAATTTGCACAAATAAAAGACATTTAATTTACACAGCTAACTGCTATATATAATGTTGAAAATTTAAAATTAATATTGAATAAAAAATTAACTAATTTATAATGGAACATTTTGGAAAATTTTTAAAAATTAACTAATAAAAGATATATCTTAGAAACGGTACATGTATATCTTATAAAATTAAAATTAATATTTTCAAAAACAAAAACTATTAGACCGAACACTATTTTAGTTCAAATCAATTTCAAATGTTCTAATCTACTTCCAAAATTTCTCTTTCTGAAATTTCTCTTAGGCCAACACAAAAGCATACCATATCCATCCACTTCAAAAGCCTTGACTACAAAAAATCACTTTTAGTTAGAATAATTCACGCAAAAAGAGATTAGACAGAACAGATATGATGCACTTAAATTTTGAGCTTACAAAGAAAATTGAACTTTAGCTAGGTCAAGTAGACACCGTTGGACACTTATCAATGCAAACGGAGGGTTCAATATTTGTTTTAACATTTGCTATTGCCAGTATATAAAAAATTCCTAATATTCTTATAAACGAAAATTTTACAACAATTTTCCAACATTCTAATCATAATAAAAAATTTCATAACGGTGGAGCCAATTCAAAATTCTCTTATAGATACAATTTCAATCCCAAGACCAACAACGAACGTCCCTCATACTTAACGCTCTAACAAACCTTTTCCCAAACCCCTGTTGGTTTTTTTCCTTTTCCTCTATAATTATCAATTAAAATGGTGTAAATGGATCCCTGTTCATAACTGCCGCATGGGACAGCGCATACAAAAGACAGCATGAAAAAAAAAAAAACAGGCTAGAGAAAATAGCTACAACTAAAAGCATGCAACACAAACAGCAACTGCAACAAGGATAGACTTCTGCATTGACAAAATAAATCTCCCAACAGATTTACTAAACCCGCATCAGAAAAAACAGAAGGGGCCAGGCAACACGATGTAGACAGAAATCTGCAAATGCAATCCATATAAAAGTAAACAATAAATAAATAAATAATCATTTGGCATAATAGATCCTTCCGCAGCCATCCCATCGTCCAAAAATTTATTTATAACCAGGAAAAACATATTTCACTTATACAGGACAAAGTTCCAAATTACAAATTTAGAAGCATATTAGGCCTCCAACTGCAATTAACCCATTCAAATAACCAAATTTGAGCATCAAAACTCCTAACAGGAAAATAGATAAATTGATATTAACTAGGCCATCCTCATCAAATCAAATATTTTTTATTTCTCCGCCCGGTGCAATGCACACAAAGATAAGCCAAAGGTACTTGGAACTTATCAACAAATCTGAATTGCCAAACATGCCAACCCCCCCGCCCTTAAATTGGTTTGAGAGATTAAATTAATGCCAAGCAGACAATGCAATTAGGCACATCAAGTAGTATAAACAAGACCGTGCCAAATGAAATCACAGGTGATTTTTTGTGAAAGTACCACAGGCAAAGCACAATCATTTGTAACTTGTAAAAGATGTGCAACTTGTAAAAGTAACAGATGTGCAACTTGTAAAAGTAAGATCACAAGGACAATGCAATGCAATAAAATGCAAGCCATGTTTATCTGCACATGGCACCAGGCACATTTACAAGTCGAAGAATAGTTAGGAATGGACCACCCCAAGCCAGCAACACAGCTAGGCAGCCATCAGCAATATAAAACTGCCAGTATCATTATCAACTCGACCCCCTCAAGGGCAGCAACAGCCCGCAACAGGTGGTTATGCATTTAGTACTGGCATATGAACCCATGAATATCATATAACAGAACAGGTATCAGCTGCCACTTCACAGCTACAGTCACGGACTCGTATGCTACTAACTACATTAAGCAACATAAGTTAAGTTTCACTGTTGGGGGGTTAAAAATGGTAAACTCTAATGAATGCCCCAAACAAATAATCAAACAGAAACATGTTACCATGCCCAACTACTGCAGCTGTGAAATTCAGAGCAGAATAGTGTTTGATATTTAGTATCAGCATGAGAACTACTGAGTTACAGGTCCACTTCATGTGCAGCATCAGCAATAGGTAAAACACATTCATCTTGTGCACACCTTTTACCCATCACAGCAACTACAACCCAGACTCAGGACCATATTCCCACAGTAAAACAAATACCAAAAAAAAAAAAAAAAGGTCAATATTAGGCACCTGAATGACACAAATCCAATGACTGACTTCATATCTTACCATCCATCAGATATTTTCGAGTAATCACAATCACGAACACCCATCTACTTTTTTACAAACAGCATCAACAGCCACAATGGCCACAACATCAACATTCTGGACATCTGCCCCCATAGCAATCTTTCCGGAACAAAACTATAAAATGGAATAAATGATTAATGGTGAATCAAGACTCCTATAAAATAAACCACATTCAACAAAGAAATGATCATAGAGTTTGATAAAAGGATCCAAATTGAAAAATAAAAAACTAAAAAGGACGGAAAGAGAAGCAATTAGGTAGCTTACAACTCAAAAATCTTTTACAAGGTCCATAACTACCAAACATACCCAGCTAGATAAAGGATGCATAACATTTAACATATATAAGCATCAAGCACCAAAATAAATCCAACGCTACCAAAACTAGCACATACTATTCTGACCAGATCATTCATGATTCCTGTAAGTCCACAACCTTGGTAACATCATTATTAGAAATGCATTGATCATGTCTCCACAACTTTTCCTCGAACCATACTAATTCATTCCTACAAATAAAATTAATAGAATATCAGTAACCAACCTATGAATGCAATAAAGAATAACACTTGGTCATATAACTCACTTCAACATCTGAGTTTCGTGGCGATGGACTACGAGAATTAGCAGGCCGACCTCGAGGGGAAGCACTTCGTGGAGTTGGAGACCGACCATCACGACTGCGCCTATCAGGGCTTCCACCCTTTGAAGGAGAATTCTTGCAAGGGGAAGAACTCCTTCGAGGACTTGGGCCTCGCCTAACAGGGGATGCACTGCAACAAAAGATTGAGACCATAAGACAGAAATAATGATGACAATGATAATGATGATAGTGAAAACAATAGTAACAGTAATAACATGATTAAAAACATCAACTGCTCAAATCAACTAAAAAATGAGGCATTGATTAGAGACATAAACCTATCAAGGGATTGACTGCTACTCCGCCGCTCATCATCATAACGACCTCTGCCCCGGCCTCTAGAGTAATCAGGACTCATACTACGACTCCTGCTCCGTCGTCGATAGTCTCTGTCCCTTCCACGGTTCCTGTCACGCTCATATCTGTCAAAACTTCTGCTGCGACTTCTCCTCCTGTGGTCTCTATCTCTGTAGTCATCTCGGGTCCTGAATACTCACATACATGACAAGAAACAATAGAAAGATTTAGTAACACAGTAGAAAGAGAGAAATTTTCTCCAACTCCAAATTATAGAAACAATCATATCAACCACGAAAAAATCAAACTTAAGCACTAAGAAATTTTGCTGAAAATTTAGCGAAGGGAAAAAATTACAGTTACACTGTTTTTATCACAACGGGGAAAAAAAAAATCAGAACTAAAACTTTACAAGAACTATACCTAGAGAGAGGAGAGGTAGACAAATTTTTACAGAAACAGGAATATAAAGAACCCAATCTTACGATGGAGGACCAGGACAATATCAAATGCTGCCTTAATATCATCAATTCTAAGTGAACATGACCATCAAGTAACACTGTTGTTAGCTTAAAGTGGAAAAATACATTCTTTTAACTTAAATAAACAATAAAATATAACAAAATCATTTAGTCCTTGTGATTGAGGTAGTAACACCATAAGGCAAATTCTATTAATCCTAGGATTATTGTAATTTTTTCCTAAACCAAACACAACCACATTCCATGACCCAACTTCAGCCAAAAAAAGATAAGGTAAAGAAAAAAAACCAAAAAAAAAAAAGAAGCAAACCAGAAGAATCTGTACCTTCTTCGAGGACTGCGACTTCTGGACCTGTATTTTGACCTTGGAACAGGTTCAATGATCCTTCCTTTGTTACTGACATAAAACAAAAATTATAAGTAATCAGTCATAAGACCAGAAATAAACATTATTAGTAATACTCATGGTACTCCAAAATAAAGGGAAATTAGCCTTGTAGTCAGTGAAACTTATAACCAAAGTGAACAAAGTATTATGCAACAAGCCAATAACTCAGATCTTACATCCTCTCAGCATTGGGCCCATATTTTGCAAACTGAACTGTTATTTCACGCCCATCAACAACTCTTCCTGAAAAATAAGAAAACACAGAGGGAGTTAAAATAAGTACAGGCAGAAATATAGTCATGTAAAGCTGGGGAGAGAAAGAATGTGAACTGGAATACCATCTAGTCTTTCTACAGCTTTCTGTGCCTCATCTGCATACTTATAGCGAACAAAAGCAAATCCACGCGAGTCACCAGTCCTGATCAATAACAGAATTGTAAAACGAATTATCATCACCACCAAAAGGCCGATAATAATAAAAATAGTAGCAGTGCAAAAGAAAAGATAAGGACAGTCAATTTTTTTTGCTTTAAAAGGTGCATAGAATAAGCTAAACTTATGTCTTTGAAATTATCATCATTGCCAGTCTCAATAAGCACAAAGATAATTACTAAAGTCTTTGAAATATAAGAAGCTTGACATTCTTAGACCTACTTTTGAATTTTTAATCATGATAACCAGTCAGCACCACCATAATCACATGCCCACAACCAAACCACAAAAATAAACAGCATGTTCAAATCTCTACGAAGACATTCAACTAAAAAATACCGAATTTGGAACTTAAAATTTGCTTCACATTACATGTGGCAAACACATCACACAGTTTCTTAACCTGTATAATTAGATTTGCTTGTACATTCTCTTCATTCATCTGAATAATTATTCAAAATCGTTTTCTTCAACCAACACAAAAACCAAAATACAAATCAGACATGTAAAGAAAAAAGAGGGAGAGATGGAAATCACCTTCGATCTCTCGGGATGAAGATATCGACCACCTTCCCGTACTTGTCGAAAAGCGGAAACAGATCATCGGCCGTAGTTCCTAATCAAACATAGTACCGCAATCCATAAGCACAAAAAGGGCCCCCCCCCCACCCAAAAAAATAAGTACGCAGTATTCAGAGAGGTGGTGCTTACGGAAGGTGATGTTGAGAACCAGGAGAGAGTAAGTGTCCGTGATGTCGGGCGGGCCTGACCTGCCGAAGTGAGACATTCTGAAGCGATCTGCGAGACAAGGATTTTAGGGTTTGTGGCTGTGATTTTAGCTTCTGCTTTAAAGGAATCTTCGTGAACAATCTTTGCTTCTATCTAAATTAAGATTACCTAATTGACCCCTGCTATCTCCTCTTATTCATATCAATGCCATTTCATATTTATTTGGATACAATATTATTTAAAAAAATTACCAATCGTTTCATTTGAAAAAATAAAATGAATTTTAAGTTAACATTAAAACAAACACAACA
The DNA here is from genome assembly GCA_949677035.1 of Omphalea diandra. NCBI lineage: Eukaryota > Viridiplantae > Streptophyta > Magnoliopsida > Malpighiales > Euphorbiaceae > Omphalea > Omphalea diandra. The sequence goes on along the minus strand of CATIWR010013590.1, from coordinate 13,240 downwards.
TTAGGCAATTGTTTGATAATATTAGTAAAATTTGCAAATGAATTTCTATATTTAATCTATATTTAATATATTATAAAAATAACAATATAATTCAAGAATTTAATAAAATAAAATTCTCAATGAATTTTTATCTATACCAAACACATAAAATATGAATTTACAAATGAATTTAATAAAATTATAGAATTTATTACACCAAATATGATGTAAGGGCTTCTTTAGTTGTGAAAAATCAATCTAGTTTTCTTAAAAAATATTCTAAAAAATAAGAAAATAGAATTTGATATTTGATTATATAAATTTTTCAAATGAAAATGAGAATTTAACTAATACATAATTTATATATTATTCAGTTATAATATTTAAAATATACTTATAGATACTAGTAAACTTAAAAAATTCATTACAAAATGTAATTAAAAAATAAATAATATTAACTTTTTAAAATGGATAATATATAAGCAAATTTTAATTACATATTTATAACTTTTTAACAATTTTTAGTTTACTTAAGTAATTTTATATAATAAATTAATAGCTTTCTCATTTACTTATTTGCTAAAAAATTAACTTGATAATTGACAAGTTTTTATCTTAAATAAATTTTAGGTTTGACAATGGGTAAATTTTTATTTTAAATAAGTTGTACGATCATATATATGTGTGTGTGCGTGCGCGCGCGTGTGTATATATATATATATATATATATATATATATATATTATTGTAGTTTTCTTTTAATAATTTTTTATTTTAATTAGGTAATGAGAAAAATTAATAAATATATCATTTGCTTATATACCAAAAAATAAATTTAATAATTGATTAGTTTTTAGCTTAAATAAATTTTTATTTTGACAAATGGCAACTTTTTATTTCAAAAAAAATTTAAAACTACACACACACATATATATATATTTCAGAAAATCCAAATCTTTTTGATTTTAATAAAATTTATTTCAAATAAATTTTAAAACTACACACACACACACACATATATATATAGTTCAGAAAATCTAAATCTTTTCGGTTTTAATAAAATTGATAAATCCTTTTCAAATTTGTTCAACCAATTTCTGCCAAAAAAATTAATCTTTTACAATAATCATCTCTTTACCATGATGTTGATTTTATTGGTCAAAAGAAAAAACAGATTAATTTCTTAACCAAAGAAATGAAAATTTTAAGAATCGAAGATAATCTTCAAAACACTTTTTCTCAAAAGAAAATTAAAAATATAGAAAAATCTTTTCATAATAGTGTTTGTGCAACTGTTCCTAATGCTTTGTGGAACAGAAAGCAACATATTGTTACTTTACCATACGTTAAAGAATTTGACGAAAGAAACATCTCTACTAAGGTCTGAGCAATTCACATGAGTGAAGAATTACAGGACCATTGTCAAAAGAAAATCCAAGATCTTTTGAATAAAGGATTAATCAAAAAATTTTTTATCTCCTTGGAGTTGTTTGACATTTTATGTTAATAATGCTACTGAGAAGAAACGAGGAGTTACTAGTCTTGTAATCAATTATAAACCTTTTAATAAAATTTTAGAATGGATCAGATACCATATTCCCAATAAAAGAGATTTACTTAAAAGTCTTTATGATAACAATATTTTTTCAAAATTTGATATGAAATCTGGGTTTTAGATAATTCAGATTAAAGAATTTGATAGATACAAAACCGATTTTAATGTTCATTTGGAATGGTATGCCTTTTGGACTACAAAAATGCTCCTTCTGAGTTCCAAAGAATTATGAATGCAAAGAATTTTCAATCGTATATATTGATGATGTGTTAATCTTTTCAAAAACTTTAGAATAACATTTTATTCATTTGGAAAGGTTTCTTAAGGTCATTCAAGAAAATGGTATAATACTATTTGCACTAAAAATGAAACTTTTTTAAATAAAAATTAGATTTTTAGGTCATACTATTTTTCAAGGTAATATCAAACCAATTGATAGGACAATTAAATTTCCTAATGAATTAAAGATAAAAATCTTTTGCAAAGATTTTTAGGATGCATTAATTATGTTGTTGATTTTTATAAGGGCATTAGATTACTTTGTAAGTCTTTACTTCAACGTCTAAAGAAAAATGTCTCCCCTTAGACTTCACATATATATATATATATATATATATATATATATATATATATGTGTGTGTGTGTGTGTGTGTGTGTGTCTATATATACACACAGATACTTACCCAGATTACCTAGACTTTGTTATTCAACATGAACAAACTATTTAGAAATATTACCTCCCTCTCATCTTCATCTCCCTCTACGTCTAATACTCCAAGTTATTTGTTACAAGATTATTCATCATATGTTAAATTCTAATGAAGTAAACATTGCTCAAATAGAAAATTAATTTCATAAGTGGTCTATTCTTAAGAAGGATGTTAATTCAATTTATAAAATTGGTTCATTTGATTTTATGTCTGATTATGCTATTAAGCAAACAGAGCAAACTATTTCGTTAAGCCATGAACATGAAAATATTCAACTTCTTTCTCTTAATGCTATTTTAAAATATCGAGAAAAATATAAGTTTATTCATCTTTGTATGGTGCAAGTTGTTGTTAAGCCATTGTTTAGACTTGGCTTTGATATCCCTGTCTTTTTATGTTTAAGAGATGTTAAGCATCAAAACTTTTTAAACTTTGTATTGGCTATGACAATATCCAATCTTGCTAATAGTCCAATATATTTTAATTGTTATCCAAACTTTTTTGTTTCTCTCTTTGATGGAAGGATTTTGGATACTTTATCTTTAACTATTAAGCTAAGAAATATTGATTTTGCTTCCAATTCAAAATCAGTTGCTATCATTTGCAAAGTTTACTATAAGGTTATGACTACCACTATAGATCTTAGATCTAAGTGTAAATTTTTAAGAAATAAAACTATGGTTTTCGAGGCTAACACTCAACACAGTAAGATTCATGTTCCCAAAAAGATTAGATGACATAAACTCAGCCAAACTAGAACACAGAATCTTGAAGATATTTTTAATCTCAAACCCATAGAAATCGAATCAAGCTTATATAGTATAAGTGAAAGATTTGATAGGTCTATTCAAATTCAATTTACCCCATCTATTCAAAATGCTTTAAAATTTCAAAACAGTAGAATTTCAACTTCTAGGCTTCCTAAAAGGTCATTTACTACTTTTTACTCCTATTATTATTCCAATCCAAAATTTTCAAAGAAATGAGTTTTTTAGAGAAACAATTTTACCCTCACCACTTCAACAAATTGAATTTTCAAACAATGTTCCTAAACCTATCTATAGAGAATCAAATTGAAGATTTGATGATGAGTATTCTATTCATTTTGATTCTCCTGCAAAACAAAGAAGACTATCTCCATTTCTATCTCAAATGGAAAAGTTTTCAACAATCAATACGATTTCAAAACCTTTTGCTATTGATAAAGAATTTTTAAGAGAAGAATTAAGTAAAGATTATAACAAAGAAAAATTGAATTAATTTGTTACTCACTTTGACAAAAGTCAAAAAAATGATTTAAGAGATAAATACTATAGTTTTTTAAATTCTATTAAATATAATGATGTTATTTGGTTTTCCTTTTATTGTAAATTAGAAGGAATTGATTTCCCTTTTAAAGAAATTTATGTTAATGAAAGAGTTTCTAAAAATTGGATTAAGACCTCAGGATAAACTATTTCCTGTATCCATCTACCTCTTGAGGAAATTAAAATAAATTTTCAAAATCGAGAAGTTATTTGTTCACCTTTTAAATGAATTAATGTTATTGATGAAAATTTAAAACAACCCACTTTAAGAGATATAAGAAAAGTTCAATTTCAAAATAACTATACTAATCGTATTTTACACACTATTGTTGCACAACTTGATCAGATAGAATTACAAAATTTTTCTAAACCATTGTCTTTTGGTAATCATCCTATAGTTGACCTAGTTAAACCTTTTTCTCAACCAACTCAATTACTAGATGATTGGAAATTATCTTCATATAAAGATATTTTACAAAAGATTAAAGAAAAGTTAAATTTTTTTAATATTTCTTCCTCCTCCCTAGCTCAACCAAGGATTTCAGTTATCACTAAAAGTGAAGAAGAAGAAATCCAAGAATTGGAAGAAAAGTTTCAAGAAATTTTACTGTTAATAAAATCTTTCACACAAGTTATCCTATTACTGAGAATTTTTACAAAAGACCCACTCTTCCTAATGTTTAATTTGAAGTATGAGGAGAAATGGTTCAATCCAGGTATGATGGTGAAGCCATCTGTGAATGGAATATTGTTGGTTTAAGTGAATATCTTATTTTAAATATTTTACATGGGATGACTATAATTGCTTTTGCTTACAAGTCTAAGCGACAAAGTGACCCTGATATTGCTAGACTCTTAATTGTCGGTTTCACTGGACAATTAAAAGGATGGTGGGACAATTTTATTAATGAAAATGATAAAAATCATATTTTATCTGATACTAGAACTGTTGCTAAAGCAGAACGTCAAGGAGTTGTTAATACCAATGAACTAGATGTTATCGCAACTTTAATTTTTTTAATAACCAAACATTTTATTGGTGACCCAGAGCAATTTCAAGCTCGATCATTAGAAGTTTTGTCCAACCTCACTTGTCCAAAACTTTCTGATTTTAGGTGGTATAAGGATGTTTGCCTAACCAAACTATTCACTAGAACAAACTGTTTTAATGTTTTCTAGAAAAAAAGGTTTATTTTGGTCTATAAGCTTATTTGTTGAGAAAATACGCTCGTGATTAGGCGAGTGAGTGGGGTAATAAACTATGATGCTTTTACTTATGGCGAAATTATTAATTATATTAATAATGAAGGTTTTGTTATTTGTACTGATTTAAACTTAATGCAAAACATAAACAAGAAATGAAAAGTGAAAAGAAAGAATTATGAAGCTTTTGCAGACAATATGGTTATGAAAACTTGTTTCTCCTTCTTCTAAAAATAAGAAGAAATTTTCAAAAAAGAGTTTTAAAAAACCCAAAAGGTCTTTTTCAAATGATCAATATATAAATCTTTAAAACCTCTTCCTCTTTAAAACCCAAAGAGTCAAAACCTAAAGGAAAACGATCTACTACAAAGCAGTCAGTGGCTTTTGTTTATTTTAAATGTGGAAGAGTTGGTCATTTTAAGAATCAATATTTATGAAATATAAAATCAATGCTCTTAATGTTTTTGAGAAATTAAAAGAGCAAATGTTTAATCTACTTTTAAGTAGTTCTTCAGAATCTGAAAGTGAAGATTTTAATGAGATTTTCATTATTCAATCTTCTAGCAAAAAAATTTTCTCTAAGGAAGAAAAGGATTGTGAATGTGAAAGTTGTTGCATTTGCAATCTCAAAATTATTAATATTATTACTAAAAACACTTTGTTACTTGTTGATGCAATTGAGAAAATTAAAAATCCTGAAATTTAAAAGGAATATTTTTTAAAATTAAAGAAAATTGTTTTTGATAAACCTGCTGTCAATTTTGAAAGATATAATGTTCATGACAATTTTAAGAGATTTGATAAAAAGATTTCTCCCCCAACTATTTTAGAATTGTAGGAAGAAATCAAAAATATCAAAAAGGATAGTTTAGAATTAAAAATTGAAAACAGTTTGATTAAACAAGAAATTCTAGAATATAAAGTTTCAAATATTGTTCAAAATCAAGTTTCTCAACCCACTACTTCTTATTCAGTTTTCAGAAAAAGCTAAAGATATCCTTATTGAAAAGTTGTTAAACATTATTTCAAAAATTAATTATAAAAAAATGGATTATTATTATCGATCTTTTTGTTGATAATGATTTTCATTTAAATACCATTGCTATAATTGATTTTGGAGTACACATGAAGTCCATCTAAAAAGGTTTAATTCCAACGGTTTATTATGAAAAAACCACAAAAAGGCTTTAAACAGCTAACGGTGAAAAACTTAGTGTTAATTATAAACTTTCTAAGGCTAAAGTCTACTGTGATGGAATCTATTTTAGGTCACAATTCATTTAAAAAAAAAATCACTACTGGTGTTATTTTAGGAAGTCTTTTTGCTACCCTTATTTACCCTTTTAATGCTAGTAAAAGAGGAATTGCTAAAAATATTTTTGGAAAAGAAATTTATTTGAAGTTTGTCCAGCCTATTTCTGCTAAATAAATTAATCTTTTGCAAGAATTATCTATTTACCCTGATGTTAATTTTATTAATCAAAAGAAAAACAAAAAAACTTCTTGTCAGAAGAAATAACGATTTTAAGAATCAAAGAAAATATTCAGAATGATTTTGTTTAAAAAAGAATTAAAAATATTGAAGAAAGTTTTCAAAAGAGCATTTGTGCTAATATCTCTAATGCTTTTTGAAACAGAAAAAATCATATTATTACTTTACTCTATATCAAAGGATTTGATAAAAGAATATTCCCACTGGAGCCAGAAAAATTCACATGAATGAAGAGTTACAGGCTCATTGTCAAAAAAAGATTAAAGATCTTATTGATAAAGGATTTATCAGAAAATCTTTATCTTTTTGGAGTTGTTCTGCTTTCTATGTTAATAATATTGCTGAAAAGGAACGAGGAGTTCATAGGATTGCAATTAATTATAAGCCTCTTAACAAAGTCTTAAAATGAAATAGACATATCATACTTAACAAAAGAGATTTATTAAAGATACTTTTTTATAATAATTTTTTTTCAAAATTCGATATGAATCAAATTTTTGGCAGATTCAAATTAAAGAGTCTGATAGATATTAAACTGGTTTTTATATTCCTTTTGGCCACTATGAGTGGAATATTATACCTTTTAGTCTTAAAAATGCACCATTAGAGTTTCAACGAATTATGAATGATATTTTAAGTGATTGCAAAGATTTTTTAATTATTTACATTGATGATGTATTAATATTTTCAAAAACTATTGATAAACACTTTTTACATTTAGAAAAGTTTCTCAAGGTCATTCAAGATAATGGTTTAGTGGTTTTTGCACCAAAAATGAAACTTTTTCAAACAAAAATCAGATTTTTGGGACACGTTATTTTTCAAGGAACTATCAAGCCCATTAATAGGGCAATTGATTTTGCTAATAAATTTTCTAATGAAATCAAAGATAAAAATCAATTGTAAAGATTTTTAAGATGTATTAATTATATTGTTGATTTCTATAAGGACATTCATTTACTTTGTAAGTCTTAGTTTCAGCGTCTTATAAAAAATGCTCTTGTTTGGACTTTGGAGCATACCAACATTGTTAAAATCATCAAACAAAATGTTAAAAAGCTTTCTTGTTTATTCATCCCTCACTCTGATGCCTTTTTAATTGTTGAGACTGATGCCTCTGATAAAGGTTTTGGAGGTATTCTTAAACAGAGACTCCCTAACCAAATGAGTCGCTAGTTAGATATCACTCAAGCTCTTAAAATGACACACAAAAGAAGTACTCTACTATTAAGAAAGAATTATTATCTATAGTTTTATGCATTACTAACTTTGTAGATGATTTAGTAAATAAAAGATTTATTTTAAGAATTGACTACTTTGCAACCAATCATATTTTAGAAAAGGATGTTAAGAATTTTATTTTAAAACCAGTTTTTGCCAAATGACAAGCTATTTTAAGTAAGTTTGATTTTAATATTAAATATATTAATGGTGTTTCAAATTCTCTTCCTGATTTTTTAACAAGGGAATTTTCGTGGCGCAATCTAGATCCATAATCGCTTTGCTCTAATAACTCAAGAAACCAACATGACCACACCAAAAAAGAAGATGTCGACCCTTAAGTTGCTTCCATCCTTTTCATCAACTCCTATACCACCTGTTACTCCCATTCATCCTTCTTCTTCAGTTGAACCCTCGTCCAGCGAAAGAAGAATAAAAATAAAAAGAAAGAAAATCCCTTCTTTTTTCTCAGGTCTTTACCAAAGAAAAAGAAAGTTGTTCCTATTATCAAGTCTCATATATTAAGAATATGCTACTTAAGACCAGAAATGATAGCAAAATCTTTTCTTGCTACTCTGTAAAAACTTTTTAAGCCTAATTTCTACTTTTTTCCATCTCATCCTAATAAAACTAGGATATTTTATGAATTTATCTTTGTTGATTCAAAATTTGCTGAGATTGAACATGTTATGGATGAAAATGAACCAAGCAAAATATCTTACTCTAAATGTAAGATTTTAAAAGTACTCTCTACTAAAGATTGAAAGAGTGTTCATGAAGAAAGAAAATTCTTCAAATCTTTCAATCTTCTTTGTTATTTCTATCTTGACTATCAAGATGTCTGGTTCCTTGCCTTCTTGGTTCGACTTTTTAATCATTTATGGTTCTTCTATTTTAATAAAGGATTGAATGTTACTTTCCTTGGATGGTTCTAAGAATGGTGGTTCTACTTCAGTTGGCATCATACCTTGGCTTCACTGGTGGTTCAACAAGGTTTTCATGAATTTTTATAGATGATTAAAAAGACTACTCAAGACCCTCTACTGTCATTTACTTCAATTTTTAGAATACCATGGATTCTAATGTGGAATTTCAAAACTACTAAGGATTGTCCATTTGAATGGGAATTAGACCATGAGATTACTACTCTCTGGCGACATTTTTAATGTTAAATGGTGGATTAATTTTAAGAATAATCAAGCAAACAAAAACTCAGTTATTCAATGGTTTAGAGCTAGAAGTTTGGTGGCTCCAAGCACCAGTGTTGAGCATATGAAATTTCTATATATTAAGAGTAAGATTCAGGCTTATCTTTTTATTGCCTCAGATGAGAAGGAATATAAACAATTACTTTTAAAAGCACTTTTCGAGGTTTCTAGTGATAACGAAAAAAGTGAGGAGTTAGATTATGCTCAAAGCAATGAAGATGATTGCTTTGGCATTTGGCTGGGATCTCCTTAAGAATTTGAAAACTATTATGAATTGTTCCTGTCTGCCACATGTTAAGCTTTTTACTTTTCCTTGCCTGCCATGAGTAAGACTCTTGTCTGCCACTCATAGACACGTGTTAAGTTTTTTTTAGTGCTTATCTGTTAAAAAATCCACTATTAAATTAAAACCCTCTTAAGTCCGTGGATTTCAAATATTATTAAGTCCATGTAACTCTATAAATATGTATGTTTTCATTAAGAAAGACACAACTTGGAAAAAAAAAACATATATCTCTTTTGTTCTAGCATTCTCTTTAGCACTATAAAACTCTTCCCTGTAATAAATTATCTTTTCTATTATTTCTTTATATTTTACATTACATCATTAAGTATGCTTTGTGTTTGACTGTAATAAGGATCTGACACATCAGAAAGTTTATAACTTGCATATATATATATATATAAACTATTTTTTTGTAATTTTAATTTTTAAATACATATGCATCTATGTATTTATTTTTACTTGCAATGTATATAATTTTTAAAAAATTATGTATATGTGTATATATATAAACTCTATTCTTTTAAATTTTAATCTTTTTAAGAAAAAAGATTCAAAATATCTGAATAACCAAACTAAACTGAACCGAACCAAAAATAAATTCAATTTGAGACAAATATTTCTTATTTTGCTTTTGATTCTTTCATTTATCAAATAACAAATTTCCAATCTGGTTCAAGATAATTTCAAATAACCAATGTAGAACTGGGACCGATCACCCATATTGTCCAGGTATGAATTATCCACTTGTTGCCTTTGCCATTCTTTGGACTTTTCTTTTTAACTTTAACTTAACTTCTTTAAAAGGTTTTTCCTCATACATATAGCTAGTCCTTTAGTTCTCCTTACTCTAACTTAACAATGCAACTTGACTTAAGAATTATTTTCATAACATTCGAGCACACTTAAATAAATATTAGAATTTCTCTAAGTTTTCTTATCATCCAAAACATCGAAGAATTAAAGGCACTGCATTATACACCTTAGGGTCAATAATTTCATTTGATGATGGCAAACTATGATACAAGTATAATGATAATGCAAATCTTTCATTTTATTTGCAAAATTCTCTCATTTTTTGAAATTATGTTAAGAATGGTTTTTCAAAATCTAAACCCCCACTTTAAAGATAAAAATGCGAGTATACAGATAATGCAATAATGTAAATCTTTCCCTTTATGTGCACAATTTTCTCTCTTTTTGATATTATGATAAGACTGGTTTTTCAAAAACTACTCCCTCTTTAAAGATAAACTTCTTAACAATCTCCCCTTTTATAAACTAATTAAATATAAAACTTCATCATTTTAAAGAATTTACGCTTCACTTTTTCAAAAAAAACAATAAAGGCTTCTTCCTAATGTCAAGACTAGGCTCTAAACTAATTTTTAAATAAATATGCATAACCTTAGGGTTACAATAAAATGAATTTCATATTTGAGAATTAAAATACTAATTATTGAAATAAATTTTGAAAAGCAAAAAATGTAATTATTCTGAAAATCAATTTTGAATGCATACATAATTATATATGTTTAAGAATGTAATATGTTAAATAAAAACATGCATAACAACTTTCCCTTAACATGCGTTGATAACTTAATTAAGAACACGAGGTTAAGAGATATAGTATAAATTTGATACCAATGGTGAAATTTAATGTTATTTGCTAAGTTATTTAGTATCGATTTGAGCTTGGCTTGAACCAATTATATAATTTTGAGTTCATATCCCTTTCTTTTAATATATATATTAATTAATCCATTGAATTTTTTAATTGAGCACTTGGTGATTGATTCTCCAACTTATAAATGAAATAGCTATTGTTAGTAGCTATTGCTTTTTGAGTCGATGAGGGTAAAAAACATAAACACTTTCTTTTTTTAGTCTTACATATCAAAAATATGTTTTATAACCAAAACAAATACTGTTATAAGTATAAAGAATGATTGATCTTGAGATGATCTCTTGTAAGTATAAAACCTAGCGTTATTAGCATTATTTATGAGAATACGCATAAAAAAAATATAAATGAGCATGAACTAGCATCATGCCTCATTATAGGTGTAAACTTGGCGTATACTATTATAAACTTTGCGTTGTTGGCTTATGAGATGCATATGTATAAGCACAAATTTTTCTTATCTTTAGGACTTTTAGTATAGGCTTGTATTTATATTTTTGCCTTAGGCTTTTTTCTTAATATTTTACATCACTATTAGCCTTTTTTGAAGAGATTTATGATATAATACATTAAGGTTAGCCATTCTACACAAAAATATTCTTAAGGAAAAAGATATTTGGTCATATCCCAAGTTATATTTCACATGAGGATTCCTTTTTTTTTTTTTTTTTTTTTGAGATGGAAAAGAATAATTCTCATTCATGAAATATCAAATAAGAGATTACCAATACATACAAAATTAAAATCTACAAATATACATATATATGTATATATATGTATATATAGATATATGTATATGTGTATATATGTGTGTGTGTATGTAACATCCCTATCCACATTCATTCGCATTATCACATGAATATATATTCATTGCATAAATGATATGAAACTCACATGAACATATGCATTAGATAAATAATCATTTAGACATGTGAATTGTAAAAGCAAGACAATGACACATGCACTGTTGCATTTGGGGACACTTGAACATATCTGTAGTGTTTGTATAGTTGCATGACAAATTATTTTATATTGTGTGCATGTTATAGTATCATAAATAATGGTGTTTTAGAGCTTAATTAAAAGTATAAGGAGCATCTAGGAATTAGGAGATGGATGGAAGTGCTTAAGAAGTGAAGAAGAGGGACTAAAAGAGGAAAAGTGACCTTTCAACCGATGGAAATGAAACACCATGATTTTATATTATTATAATAAGTTTATATCTGCTAATTAGGGTCAGAATTGAGGGGAAAACCGTGGGTTATACCAGAAACAAAAAAAAGAGCAAAGGAAAGATGGAAGAAGAAGAAGAAGAAGAAGAAGAGAGGGAGAAGAGTGAGCTGCCTAAGGTTTTCCAATTATGGGACAGTAGGTAAGTAAATATATCTTCTTCTCAACTGGAATTAACCTCTCATGACATGTTAATCATGCATGGTTAGTGAGAATTATGGAGTAATTGTGGTAGAGCTTTTGGATGGAAGTTATAAACCAAGAGAACAAGAGCTGATTTTGTTGATTTTGCTGTTAGAGCAGAATTTTGCATCCACGATTTCATAACTCTAGAAGAGGAATTGGGGAAAGTGAAAAACATGAAAGTTGTAGCCTTATGTCTCATATAAATTTATATAAAACAGTTTTACTTGATTCTATGTGTGTGAAGAGATATGGCTCCTTCATCAGAACTAGGTCAAATCCGAACCGAGATGATCTCAGTCTTCTGTTTTGTTATATTTTGATGACTTTATATTCTGATTTTGACAGAGTGAAAAAAATTAAATTTGTAGGATTATATTCCCTCTAAATACCTGTTAAGAATTTTTGATTAATTTTCTGTGTGGAAAGAGATATGGCTCATTGATTGGGACTGACTTTGTACCCAGATGACACACCACCTTTCTTTTAATTCGGTTTTCCAAGAATTTGATTACCATAGACTCAGAATTTGATGGTGGTCCAAACTTGAAAGTTGTATATTTATATCTGATACACATACCTGTGAAATATTTTTGCCAAATCTAGCATGATTTCTGAGATATTCTCCCTTTATCATGACTGGTTGTCAACATGTTATGAACCTACTTGTCCCGAGATTGGTCCTTTGTTTTGGTGACCTTATAGACTGAACTGGATAATGACTAAAACATAAAAAATGTTAATTTATATGTTTTGTAACTGATGGTAGAATATTATTGCAGTTGGAATGGTATAATTTGAGATATGCTTAAGAATGTAAGACCTACTCATACTGAGAGGACACTGCAATAGGGCAACATTTAAAAATTCATCACATTTTATGTGTATTTGATATTAGCCTGAAATTTGAATATTTTGTCCCATTATATGTCTAGTTTGTTTGAAAAAAAGAATCAAGCCATTTGGATAAGTATATCAGGAGTTATTTCTGTGACTGTGTAGCCAGCTCAGGCTGCCATATAAGGAAAATATGTACAAACACTACGTACACTTGCATGAATCATGCCATAACTGCATACCAAGTATTCATAATCATTTTGATATACTTATACCCATGTATGTATCAAATGTTAGGATCTCAATACTTTGAAGAAGCCCTACCATAAAGGTTGGTCACATCAAAAGG
>CATIWR010013578.1:0-22795 GCA_949677035.1 Omphalea diandra | reverse complement strand
ATTATAAAACTAATTTGAGTGAGCTAAACCAAGTGTGAGAGGTGAGGAAGACGACATCAGAGAGAGAATTTCATTATATCGATGAAGTTGATTTGTGTCTAGGCGGGAGGAAAGCTGAGTCGAGTGCATTAGAGAGGAACTCTGGATAGAGGTGGTTTTCACAGAGAGAGGCTATGCAGACTAAAAATAATAAGAAGAAGGAAGATAAGAACTGTTGGATTATAAGTTTATTCAGATACTTTCTTCGATAATTTGTCATATCATAAAAAATTTATTGACAGCATTAAATGCATCAATAAAATGATTTCGTTAATGTTATTTTAATACTTTTCTTTTATTATTTACCAATGAAAAATTTTCTTTTGATAACTAGTTAATTCACTTGTTTTTTTATTTACCAATACAAAACTTTCATTACTGAATTTTTTAAATTATTTATTTATGAAAAATTTCTATCCATTAATTTTTATCACTAGTCAATTGATATAACAGTAGAAAAATTGTTGCATAAACTAACATCCTCTTTTCGCACTCCTTTTACTCATGATTTTTAAATCTGTAAGGGTATCTTTAATAAATTTTTTTATTTGAACAAAATTTTTTATTTTTAATATTTAATTCAAAAAAAATACTCTAATACATTCTTTATTTTTTTTTTATTTTAGACTACAGAGTTAATGTGGCTATCATATATAAATAATCAAACTTCACTTTCTACACTAATTATCATTAAAATATTTTAATTTTTTATATAAAATATTAATTGATATTTATTGTTTTTGTTTTATTTATTGAAATTTTTTTCTCATTTATCCCACAATAGACATTTAATTTTATGAAGCATTAATGTTTACTAAATAAAATGAAATAAAAATTAAAATATCAACAGTCTATTAAAGAGTAATATCCCTTAATCTTGCTAAATATAAATATAACAGTTTGTCAAAGTAGTAGTAATAATAAAAATAATTTAGAATTATATATAAAAAATTTAATTTTTTAAATTAATTTCTATAGAGATTTGATTTTATAGCAAAGAGATGCTTATAAAAAAAAAATTCCTAAATTTTATAACTACCACTTTCACTCTCAGTTTTCACTTCCTATTGAATACTAAACATGCTTTATACCAATTGAGGACAGCCCCTTTTTTCCTAAAGAAAACAGATTTGCACTGTACATCCTTCTTTCTTGAAGATAAAATTATTATCCATATTCCTACCAAATTAATCCTCTTTCACCGAAGACGATATTTAAGAATTCTGAATATAATTAATTTTTTTCCTCTACCCTCGCTGTTGCATTGGAGAGTCAAGATTACATTGTGCAAATCTTGATATTCATAATCTCTCACTTACGTTGCGATTCGTTGTTGTATATTATATTATATTATATATTACATCTCCTTTTCATTAATTGTAATTCTTCCTTACCAATGAAAGTACAACAAATGTCATGTTGAGAAAGGAGCTTGGTTATATATGATATTCTTATCATTTGTATGAAATTTGTTGGCTTCTCTCTATCTGGCACATGGTTTTGCCGCCAAACTTTTACCCTTCGTTGCCATCAATTTGTCTTTTTTTTTTTTTTTTTTTCTTCCCAATAAAGATCACATTGGCCATATTTCTCATGTATATGGCTACTGCACCGTTGCTTAAAGAATTGTTATTATATTATCATTAAATTTTATTTATTTATTCTTTGGACATGATGCAACTGATAATGATAAATTGTACCATTTACCTTATATCGATTTAGCCATTCTCCTAATAATTTAGTCCATCCTATTATTATATTGGTATATCTTCAAAGTATTCTGGGAATGTCCAATAATCTTTTCAAGCTTCTATTTTATAAAACAATTCATCTCTATATAGGTGCTTGCTCCATTCGTCCTTATATGAATTGTTTCCAAAAATTTATCTCTGCACAATTAGTGCTTTGTTGGGCTTTTCGTCCTTATTCCCAAAACTCATCTCTACAAAATATTTTTTTATTTTCATAGGGGTATAGCCAAATATTTTTTTTTTACTTCTTTCACTATTCTTATACGCGCATTGTTCATATTCTGAGGCTGTTATTATTATTATTATTATTTAAAATCAGTTTACATTAATATATATATATATATATATCCTTATAGTTATAATTTATTTAATTAAATATTTTCAATACATTTTAATTTAGAATTTTTTATTTTAGAATTATTTTTGATGTGGCATTATTATTAAAATTCATAGAACATTGACATAAATTATAAATTATTTTGGTTACCCTTTTTAATTGGTTTCTTGAGTTTGAGTCCTTACTTTTTGCCCTTCTCTAATTAAATAGTTGACTGACATACTTGAATTAATCGTACTTTCCTTCTAATTACATAAAAAATTTGGATCTTTTTTTATACCAATTGAGGTTTTTTTTTTTGTGCTTGGACATAGTTCATATTTTGAATTGTTTAGGTTTAACTTATATTTAGATAAGTGGTAATTATAATAAATTATATATGTTTTATCACCTTTTTTTTAAATTTTTTAGCATGAAAATATTTATATATTTGACAATTGCCTTTGAAATATATTTATAAAATATTTTTTATATAAATCTTTAATAAATTGATTTTATTGCTTATTTAAAATTATTTATAAATTATTGGATAAAATATGTATTAAATACTCTACGCATTTAGAGTTTTATACTTCCAAGAATATGTTTTTAAATTGTTTGAAATTTCATTCGATATTATAAATTTGTAGTTTGATTTTGTGAAATGAATATTTTGGATATATCCAATCCGAGATATTTGAACTTTGGATTATTAATATATGATTTTGAGTATTATTAATTATACTACTAATTGTGATATCTGAAATTCTGTTATTTGAATTTTAATTTATAATTTGATAACTATTTGAATGAGTTTGAAATTTTAATTGGTGTTTAGTACTCAATTATATATATATCTGATTATTTATTATATGGGTCTCACCGTGTGGACTATCATGACAATAGAGTTGCATTAATTATTGTCATGTATTATAATTTATTGAGTATTGCATTAAAATCATGCATTAATATATGTGAATGATGTGATTATTTGATTATCTAGTAACGCGCTTACCATATGAGCATTTGATGATGTAAACTATTATCATTCTAGAGTACCGAAATGGTTTAATTTAAAATATTTTACTAGTTTAAATAAATTACAAATTGATTTAAGCTCAATTAGTTTGATTATTATTATTATTATTATTGTTGTTGTTGTTGTTTGTAGCATTAGCATTTTAGTAGCATAAAATTATTATGAAATTATTTAAGCATTTTTTTGTTGCTATTCCATTGTGTGTTATAATTATTAGTCATTGAATGTTAACTCAATCCACATATGCTCTATTTTTTTAGATCATTAGATATCTGTAACAAGTTTTGGTCTACTCTTTCTTGAAGGATCTATCTTTTATTTGTTATTTTTGAGATCTGTTAGGTATGTCCGATCTCTGTTTCTCTCAAACTAACTATTGTTGTAATTATTTGACGATCTTACTAATTTCATTTTATAGAAACTCTGCAATTTATTTGTGTGATTTTATTAATATTTCTAATTTATCAATATTAGATATTCAAATATAATCTTATTGGTTTAATAAACATTGATTTTTTCCTACTTTCATTATAATTATATTTTCTGTCAAGACTTGTATAGATTAATATAATATTAATTTATACGTCAGTTATGCTCTTGACTTGAGTTGTGATTTGAAGTACAAATTTTTCAATGTTTATATTTAAAAATTTTGTAAGATACTTTTTATTGCGTAAAAAATACTTTTTAAAATAAAAAAGGCTCTAAATTTTCTTTCCCCTTGAAATTTCATAAAACTGGTAGGGGTGAGCAAACGAGTGTTTCGGTCAGTTTTTTACCAAATTTTAATAAACCGAATTTCTTATACTTATAACAGAACCGAACCGAAAATTTTGAAAAAATCGAATTAACAGAACCGATTAAATTGAAATTTATGTGTCTATAAACCAAACTAAACTGATCTTATAAAAAGTTTGGTTTGGTTCGGTTTGTTTCAATTAAATTACATGTATTTTAAATTTGATTCGATTCAAATTGGTTTGATTTATTTATTAATTCGGTTAATTCTGTTTTTTCAGTTTTCTATCTAAAAAACAGAATCAAAAACTGATTTTTTTAAAATTTTAATCAAATAAATAGATTTTATTAAAAGATTAAACCAAACCGAACTCACTCAGTTCGATCGATTTTTTCGATTCGGTCCAGATTTTGCTCACCCCTACGAGCTGGCAGCAAACCTTTCTTTATTTGCATTAACTACAACTTGTATATAAGCTGCTGCTCCTGAAATTCACAACCACGTTAGCAAAGGCCATGGATTTAATTCATAAGATCTTTAACATTGTACTTCCACCTCTAGCATCATCGGGCTCCTGTGTCTCTTACCACCATATCTTGTGTTCAAGCTTTTCTATTTCATTAAGAGACATATTCATCGAAGATGTGGCTGGAAAGGTTGTGCTCATCACTGGAGCAGCCTCAGGAATTGGAGAGTTAAGACTTGGTTATACAAAAAAAATATGTATCATTATATATAATATAATTATTGATATGGGTATCTTTTGTCCTGGTGCCATCATGATCCAATGAAGCAAATTGCTTATGAGTATGCAAAGAGAGGCGCTTGTTTAGTATTGGTTGACATAAGAGAGGATGGACTTGGAGCAGTAGTTGAAAACGCCAAACATCTTGGCTCCCCGGATGTGATAGCAATTGGAGCAGATGTTTCTAAGGTGGAAGATTCTGAGAGATTTATTGAAGCGGCAGTGAACCATTTTGGTAAACGTATGTTGGCTTTTCAGTCTCCTTTGATTTATTTATTGATTTTACTGTTAAAGAAATCTCCATACTAACTATTTCTATGTATGTCGTGGTGCAAAAGTGGATCATTTAGTGAACAATGCTGGCATTATAGCAGCAGGCCCATTTCTGACTGTGAACCGTAAATAATGGTAATGATATTACCATATCCATTGCGAAATGTTAGACTTTGTATATATATATATAGATATACACCACTTAAATAAATTAACTACAATCACATTTAAACACACAACAAGATTTTAATCAAAATCAGTTAATCAAAAAAATTAAAAATATAGAAAAGTTAGAGGGATAAGTGGACGAAAGAGGATATAAGGAGTGTTTATGTGTAAGTGAATGAATGAAGGTGAGGATATTTTTATTATTATAAAAATATTTTATTCTATTTTTACTTAATTTTTTTTAATCTTAATATGTGTTTAATTATGATTGTAATTCATTTATTTGTTTTTTTATTGTTTCAAAACTAAAAAATTAATAAGTTGGTGAAATAATAGAAATAATAAAATTTTAAAAAATAATATAATTTGAATTTGTAAATAATTTTAAAAATATTAAATTAAAATAATATAATAATATAATAAATCAAATAAGAAAATATTTTATGTAACGTTGAACAATGAAAAATGATTTAACTAAATTTTAGAAATTAGAAGAGGTGATTGTATAAATTATATAGCTGCAATCACTGCACTGTAGTGGCCCACAACTATCAATCAATCAACTCCAATTTCCTGGTTTGTTAGATGCGTCTTTAAATGCCAAATTTATGACTAGTAACAGATTGCATACATTTTCTGGTTTGAGTCCACTTGCACAAGAGCCGTTGTTTTCATTCTTACGTGGTTTGCTCGAGTCCACTTTCGATGCCTAGAGATCGATGCACATTAAATATTATTTGAAAACAGCATTCAATGGTAGAATAAATATTGTAAAAAAAAATAATAAAGAATTAAGTGTTTATTTTTCAGGATTAATTACCCTAAAATTTTTAATATTTATTATATTTAATTTAATTATTTTTTATTTTTTAATATTATATTAAATTATTTTTCATATTTATTTAATTATATTAAAAAATATTTCGGCATTAAAAATATATTTTGATATTAAAAAAATCATTTTTTATTAATTAAAAAATATAATTAAAAGTAAATTTTTATATTTTATTAAATTAATTATTCTAAATGTTCTATTATTTATTATATTTAATTAAATTATTCTTAATTTTTTAAAATATTACACAAAATCATTTTTTTATATTTATTTCATTACGATAAAAAGTCATTATGATATTTATATAAATTTAACGAAATGACTTATTGGTGAATAAAATAAAATATAAAAAATAGTTTAATGTAATATTAAAAAATAATGGATTAGGACTTCATAATAATTAACCCTTTTTTAGTAAATAATAGCCCTTTATCTTTTTTCAATATTTCAATGTCAAAAGAAATAATAACGATGCGTGGTACAGGACGTAAACTTTTGGGCACAGTTCATAGTACCCATTTTGGCCTCCAGCATCTGAGAAAGAGCAAAGGCAAGGTCATCGTAATTGCTTCACGAGCTGGATGGTACCCTGCTCCAAAACTGAGTTTCTACAGTGTAAGACCTATTTTAAGTGCATTTGCCCAAGAGAGATCTTAATAATATAATATTAATTACACTGATTCACTAATTATTATGCTAATTTTTATTTGGCCCTAGGCAACCAAGGCAGCAGTAATAAACTTCTACGAGACTCTCAGAAGTGAAATTGGTATAACGATAGTAACTCCTAGCAAATAAGGACTGAAATGCCACGAAAATACAAGGTATCAATTGAAACAAAAAAAGGCTTAGAAATAGTAATCATAAAAATTCATTTGCAGTCGAATATTATTTATGTGAAATGAAAATTCATGTTGTTTGGCAATTAGGAAATCGTAGATTTGATTCTCCCAAAAGAGTCTAAAGAAACATGTGCTAAGGCGATAGTGAAGAGTGCCTGCCGTGATTTAAATTTTCTAATTCTATATAATTAAATTGTTATCTCTTAACATGTTATAAAATATGTAAATATAATCAAATGAAAAACATACCAAGTAACTTTGGATTCAGATTGTGCTAAGAGTGCGAATATCCATTTTTTTAAGTTTGATGTAGTTTTCAAGTTCAAATGAACTTCTAAGTATTAATGTCCGTTTAATTTAGCGTTTATTCATTGACATTCAACGATTAAATATTCAAACACTGAAAAATAGTATTTGATAAATATTAGCAATCGACATTTCAATTTAAAATAAAGCATTCAACATTTAGAAAATATAACTAAACATTAAAACTAATTTTTTAAGCGTTTACATATAAAAGGTGACATTTAAATTTTTTCTTTTAATACCAATCATTTAAATTTTGTCATTGATTATCAATGGTTCACTACTAACCGCTGTAGCAAAACCAAACAAGCCTTTAATGTTGAAACTCAAATTTCTCAAGCTTTCGCCAAATTCATTAATGAGCTCAAAACTCTTCATAAATTTTAAACTAATTTTATTTATAAGCCCATTTTACTGACATGTTTTATTTAGAAACCCATTTTTCAACGACTTAGAAGCAATTTCGATCCCATATGTTAGGGCCCCAAGTACCATCCAGTACTAGAACTTAAGGAATGAAGGGGCCCCTTTTAAAGAGAAGCAACGCCCTTTCTTTTGTTAAGAGCAAAATTCTGGAATTTTCACATTTTTTTCATATATTTTACAATATTTGAATAGAATTATATTGTTCATTTAAATTAATAATATGGAGATCTTGTATCAGAATATACTATAACATTAGGTTTTCATTATATTTATTACTAAAATTATGAATTTTCAAAACTTAAATTTGATTTATGAAAATATTATTATCACATAAAATGAATATAAATGATTTTTATTGCGATCATATTTATAAATATCATTAAATTAAATTTTTATACAATATTAAACTCATTTGACAAATTAAATAAATATAAGTGAATAATCTCTTAATGAGTTTTTTTGCGAACTATTTACTAAACTCACCGACTCATTTGTAACCCCAGATTTTGCAATTGTAGGGGAGGGAAAACAAATTTTGGTCTGCTTCATTTCCAAATTTTACATTGTCTCGTATCCATTTGGATTTGATTGTATTTGCATAAACTAATACTTAAATGCTATAATGTATACAAATTGTATTCCATTGTATAATTTGATACGCTTAATTTTCAAAGAAGATGTCTTACTTCTAAATTTTGTTAATTTTGCTTTGATTACTTATCATTATGTTATTTTTAATATTTAATTTTTATTATTTTTTTACAACTTTCACATTGAATTTAAGCAACAATTTAGTCTATTACAGTAGCTAAATGTACTGCTATAGCCTTTGTTTTTATTTGATTAAAATCATATATATGATTGGTATGAAGCTGGGACATTCTAATTGAAAGATAGAAATCAACAGTGTAAAAATTATCAATGCCAAGATCAAGAGGTTAAAAAAAACATGGTGTCTATGTTATAGAAAAAGTACAACACTTTTTCCAGGGGAATCAAAAAGCATTTATAACTAAGCACTCACTAAATTATTGTCAATAGTCTTCTCTAACAGATGAAATCTTAACAAGGGAACCACCGTATTTGGTGCCTTTATTGCAGCATTGGTCATGACCCATTCAGTACACAATTTCATATGTCGGCAAAAAGATTATGGGAACCACCGTAGCAATTGGTAGCATATTAATTATTAACCAAAACCCATGATTAGTATCTGCTAAACTTTTGAAAGGGAAAATAAACGTAATGATTTTTGCTATAATTGTGTACAATTTTATGGACTTAATAAATGATTTTCGTGTTAACGTGAGGATTATTATATATAGACTCCTAATTATTCTGCCTATAAATGGGAGCAAGATGTGTTACTCCTTTGCAAGACACTAAAATTTGGTGAATGAGATTTTAGGCAAGAAGTGTATGATTGGCAAGCGAAGGCGTGCGGTGGTTGGTTTTGGATGAGAATTTTGGAGGGTGCATTTAGCGACCAACTCAACCTCATGCACGCTGTGCTCCAAGTCAATGTAGAATACGTGCAACGTTAATTTTTAAGAACTATAGAGAGATCAACAATAAATCAAGTTGAGTATTATTGCATTGCCAGCCATTCTTAAGAGCTAAAAAAAATTAATATAAGACTCCAGTGTGGAAGCCTTGGTGGCTGCATAATAGCCTAGTTTTTATTTTTCCAGTGGAAGATGGGATTCATAATATTGTTTAGGTGGGTAGTTTTTATTGCTTGAGCTGTGGTGAACAGGAGATGACAGAATACAAGCAGTTAAGATTATAATTACAATTAATCAACAACAACTAAAGAATAAAATTAGCTTTATCTATTACAATCTATCAATCTATATAGCATGTAAATAAAAATGTGAAAAAACTAAAAATAAAAAATGATTCATGAAAAATAATATTTTATAAAATACAAATGAGAAAAATGTAGGAGAAAAACATAATTTTCGAAATACGAAAACATAAAAATATAATCTAACTAAAATTTTCATGCAACATAGATAAAATTTTCATGCAATATAGATGGCTATTATCACCCTTCATATAGTTGATATGGTACGGCTGTATGTAGTTATGAACATGCCCTATTCTTGTAATTGCGAATTTGCAACTACCCATTTACCAGCAGAGACTGCCCACCGTCCCTGCTAGCTAATGTCGCTCAACGGCCAAGCCCAGCTCACGTCTCAGTTACATTTCATCTGTTAATTTTAATTTTGGAGATTATTTCGTACTCCTATCATGTTATGAAACAGCTGGCCTATTGACGTGGAGGAACAAAGATGACTCATTTTTAGAGGGGTGATAATATCTCCACATTGATCTACAGTCAGTTGGTATGTTATGACCTGTGAATATAAACGAATCTAATGTAAAATGATAAGTTGCAACCCATAATAGGCGTTTGCTCTTTACAGTCCCATATTTAATTTCCCACATACATAATTTGTACTAAAATAGTTTTAAAAAATCAGAAAAAATATTAAAAATATATTTATATTAATTAAAATAAAAAAATAATATTAAAAACTGGTATGAATCAAACTGAATTGATTATTGATCTAATTTTCAGTTTTACTAATTTGATCAGTGAACGCAGTCTTGTCTTTAAAACATTTATTTTTTCTTGCATAAAAATATGTGATTATTTTTGGCAAAACTTGCAAACTCAAATTAGACTTTAGTGAAAAGCAAACAGCAAAAATTCATTTGGGAAACTTCTCATCGGAAGGCTGTGAAATTTTTTGAAGAACAAAAATTAAGGAAAGAGGAAAAAGAAAATATTTCTTTCTTGATTTGCTCTCCTGCGCTAGTATATATTTGTTCTATTTTTCTATAATAATATGTTGAAGATGAAGGATTGTACTTTGCTGTACGGTATAAATTGTGTTTGCTTGATAATTGATATTGCCACGTTTATTGTTTATCTATCACTATATTTGATTTAATTATAATGAATTTTAAGGCTACCAAGATCGATCGCATGTACGCTTCCCCACAATCAGTTGTACCATCATTTGCTTCACTTCTAAATGAGTTGGCCACCTTAAATATTCTATCCATAACTTAGGCCCGCGTTGGTCTTCTCTAAAATCTATTTTTTATATCTTTTAATATTTGATGAGTTTAAAAAATTAATCAATAAAAAATAAAATTATTAATTGTAACAAAGAGAAATTGAAAAAGAAAAAAAATAAAATACATATAAAATAATTTTAATAATGAAAAAAATTTCATACATATATCGATCTAATGAATGTAAAGCAAGGAAAATATTATAATGAAGTGGATGGTATTAAATTAAATAAGATAAAAATATCTACGAAATAATAGAATTGATATGATAATTTTTAAAAGAATATGTAAGTTAATTATATAAATAATTCTCGATAGCAAAAAGTACGAAATCTAAGGAATTTTCAAATTTCTTTAAAAAAATAAATATAAGCTTACATAGATTGTTGTGTAAAAAAAAAAAAAAATAATAGATATGGTATGACGAAAATTATATGTATATATACACACTATTTTTATAGGGTTATCATTTTAATTGTTTGATTTATGGTTTCTTTTAATCATTGTTATTTTTTTACTTATAAATTTTTTAATTAAGTAATTCAACATGATAAATTAATTAAGATTCCAATAGCTTATATATTAAATAATTAATTTGATAATTAATAAATTTTATCTCGAATAAATGAAATAAATTATATAGATTGATTTACAACCAATAATTGATTTCCAAATACATGGTGTAAGAAATTAATGGTCTCACATCTTGACTTATAATATTGACATAAATAATTTAAAACATATACAAATTGTGAATTCCGACTTCATTTATCAAAATATGATTAAATTGAAATAAAACATTAGATGAAAATAAGTTATTGTACACAGATACAAGGTGACTAAATTCATTTCATTTGCATATTTTTTTATATTTACGATAAAAATATTTTTGAATTAATTTATGATATTGATTGAGATTAATTTTTTTAAGTGTTTTTAAGAAGTTTATTTAAAATTAAAATTATATTAATTGATCGATGAATAGGTAGATGCATGTCCATCATCATTATTAATAAAGATTGTCCTTGCCAACATAGCGGCT
Organism: Omphalea diandra; assembly: GCA_949677035.1. Lineage (NCBI taxonomy): Eukaryota > Viridiplantae > Streptophyta > Magnoliopsida > Malpighiales > Euphorbiaceae > Omphalea > Omphalea diandra. The sequence continues at coordinate 11,184 of CATIWR010013578.1, read as the reverse complement.
GGGACATGGTCCATGGTTGTGTCGTCCTCCTCAAGGTACGGCCTCGAACCTGAGAAAATGAAAAGGATGCTTAAGAAATGAGAAATTTCACCTACAAGATCTCGATATGGCAGCTTTTTAGTTACTTAGCACAGGTAACGTCTTAACTGTTATCCCATCCCCTCAAAAATAAACACGTACCCACATCAATGGCATTCTTGTACTTTAGGTAGCTATCTTATGGGTAAATTAACCGCCTTTCAGGTTTCTGTTTAATAAATAAGTCCATGTCACTCCCCCTTCCATTAACCTTCACTCTCTCTTTTTTTTTCCAGTGTCTGTAAAGGTTTTAACAAGTTTCAGTGTGATGGGTATTTCTTCAAATTTGATTTGGTGGCCAAGTATGGATGATGGTGATGAGTATGCAAAGCTTATCAGGAGAATGAACTCTCCCAGGTAGGTATTTCATATTTTTTCTGTCAAATGTGTATCGTACCAGTGATTAGAGGTTTAACATTAGTGTTGATCTCGTCTCCAGTACTGTTAAATTGCAAGGTCGACGCTTAATTAAACAAAAAAATAATAATAAACTCTGTGCACAGCTGCGCGTTTTCTTCTATCCACGCTTTCTTAATTTTCATTTTTGAGTAGCTTCAGAAGTAGTTTACTAGTTGAAATTACACCAGAGGTGGCATTTTTAGTTATTTCTATGTTTGTTTAAGGTATCATCAAGTTCCCGTTTGGTGTTGGTCACAAGTCTAATTGGTAATTAGCACCAACTGTATGCCAAAATCTCTCAATAAAGTACCTGTTTTTAGTATTGCAGTGATTTTGTTTCTTATTAAATGGAATTTACTGTTGTGGTTGTAGAGTTGTGATTGACGATGATACTTGCGACCATGCCACAATTATACAGGTACACCTTGAATTCAATTACTATTCAAAATGTATGAAACTGGCCTGAACAAACGCATTTGGCTAGCTAGCTACTGAATTTGTGGTTGTCTTTGTAAGTTGTCGTCATTATTGCTTGTGTACTTCATTAGACACATAATGCTTGTGAAAATTTTAACTGGGTTTTGCTTCTTCTTTTTTTTTTTTTTTTTTGTCCTTGTTTACCAGGTGGATACCGTCAATAGACATGGTGCTCTCCTTGAAGTTGTTCAAGTTCTCACCGACCTAAATCTTGTGATAACAAAAGCATACATATCCTCTGATGGAGTATGGTTTATGGATGGTAATTAAGATTTATTAATAATTGTTTTTAAAGAAACTGCAGTTTCTTTTTTTTCCCTCAATCTCACCGTGGATTTCAATTTTCAGTATTTTATGTGATTGGAAATGATGGAAACAAAGTTAAAGATGAAGGCATTCTCAACCACATACAGAAGGTATTTGACATTTTGCTCATTCTTTGTTCACTACTGTAACAGAATTTGTATCGAACAATACTTTTTCACCAAGTGAGTTGTTTTAAGGAGACATTTTTGTTTAAACGAATGCACAAGTGTTAATGATTCTCACAATGCTCTATTTTGATTGACTTTTCAGGCTCTTGAAAAAGATGCATATGTGGCTAATTCGATAAGGAGCTCCACTGCGATGCTGCCTTCTAAAGAGCACACCACAATTGAACTATCCGGAACTGACAGGCCTGGTTTGCTGTCAGAATTATCTGCAGTACTGACTGATCTGGGATGCAATGTGGTAAATGCAGAAGTTTGGGCACACAATGGCAGAGCAGCAGTAGTAATGCATATCACAGAACAGTCAACTGGATGCGCTGTGGACGATCCCAAGCAGCTCTGTCTGATCAAGGAACTGCTTTGTAATGTCCTGAAAGGTAACAGCAATTCTAGGCCGCCAAGCATATGCATTTCTTCTCCTGAGGAAGCACACACAGGGAGAAGATTGCACCAGATGATGTTTGCTGCTAGAGACTTTGAAAAGCTTGAGACAATGAAGGAAAACAGCATAAGACCCAGTGTTATTGTGTCTGATTGCGCTGATAGAGATTACACAGCCGTTACAATACGGTGCGTTGACCGGCCAAAGTTATTATTCGACACTGTGTTTTCTCTGACAGATATGCAGTATGTGGTATTCCATAGAACAGTCATTACTAGTAGAAAGGAAGCTTATCAGGTACCTGTTATTTCCAGAGTTCGATGAGATTTTAATGTAATTCCAAGCTTAAAATTAGTTAGTTCTAATTATTTTGAAACTCTAAGGAGTACTATATCAGGCATGTTGATGGAGTCCCCATAAGCTCAGAAGCTGAAAGACAACGGGTTACAGAGTGCATTGAGGCAGCAATTTCGAGGCGAGCATCCGAGGTATAGTAGCCTTGGTACTGCTTGGATTTATTTCTGCAAAACTTTATATTACACTTTGATAAACGATGATTTTCTCCACTTGTAGGGACTAGAACTACTGCTGTGCACAGAGGACCGATTTGGACTTCTTTCGAATATTACGAGGATACTTCGTGAGAATGGATTGAGCATCAAAAGAGCAGAAATTTTGACGAAAGATGGCAAAGCAAAAGATACTTTCTTTGTTACAGATATGTCTGGGAACCCTGTTGACCCCAATACTGTCCATTTGATTCAGCAACAAATAGGACAGACCGTATTACATGTGAGGGGGAAATTAAATGTGCCACAGAAGTTTCCTCTTTGGGAGCTTTTTCAAAGGTCGAAGTTTCCAAAATTTTGGACTCGTTAAGTCCTGCTCATAATTTGCTACTTCCACATGAGACAAAAAGAACAGTGACTAAGACACTGCAAAAAGGCCACTTCTCCTCTCAAGCAGTGAAGATCATGTTAGTTGTTGCGTGTCGTAGAAATGATTTGAAAGATTCTTGTGGTTTCACTGAGTTATATACAATGTTCATTAAGAGATTGGAATTGGGCTGTATAAATATATATATATATATATATATAACCAAAAGAAAAAAAAGTGAGTTTGTACAGAGTCTGTGCTCGTTGAGAAAAACAAAAAGAAAATGTTTTTTGAGCTCTCAAAATTGTTAGATAGGATAGAAGAAAGCTCCCTCCCTCTCACATTGATTGATGTGGACTACACAAATGCTAGTAGGAAAAAATTCCAATTTCTCCTGGCTCCCGAAGAAATGCTGGTGTTGTTGATGGATGAACATCCTATCTTAAAATGAATGTCCCTAGCAACACATGAAATTTGAATTGAAATTCACTAAGATGGAGATTTTATTATTTTCAAGGTTTCAAACAGGCACCGAAATTACTATCGTTTAGAATATAGAAAACACCAAGCCCTTGCATGAACAGTAATCAAAGTTAACGAAACCTACAAATCTCTGTTTAGATTTAGGATTACAATTGAAGCTAGCAGCCAATTAAAAATATATAGATGTATATTAACAAATATTTTTAACACTAGAATTTCCAAAACAATGAAACCTTCATTTCGCAACTTCTAACCTCCTGTTTAGATTTAGATTTTTGAAGAGATGATAAGTGTTTTCAACGTTAAAAAACCTTCACATCTTGTTTGATAAACTAATTCCTATGATACAGTAAAATTCTTAAAAAAATTAAAAACCTTTCAAAGTCTCTACTTTCCCAGACTCAACAATTTAGTGACTGCGAAGGATTGATTTTTTTATTTTATTTACTTTTAATTATTTTGATTTTTCTATTCTTATTTATTTTTATAATTCCTATTTAATTATCTTCTTAAAACCTTCATATTCAGACAGAATTTAAGTAATTTCAATATAAAATATTTATTAAACTTACTTTCTAATCAAAGTAAATTATAAATCACACTTTACCTTACCTTCTTCTCAAACAAGACAAAGCTAAATTACTAACCCTACTTTATCAAACTTTACCTTATCATACTATAAAAAACCTTAACTTACCTTGCCATCATTTTTCCAAACAGATATCATGATTATGCAAAACAGTTGGTTTCAACTTCAATATCAAATAGACTATGATACCGACAGGAGCCACAGGAAAACTAAAACTCGTGCAGTAGAATGCAAGTGAACTGGAGAACTAGCATCTCAAGGTGTTACAAAATATTGGTTGTGGCCAAGTTCATGATCACTAAGCCTGATTGCAAATTAAGTTGCAGTTGGTTAAGAAAGGTGATTGCCTTGGATAGGAAAAGTTGAACTGCAACCTCGTGACCTGGAGGATCAATGTTAAATCTTAGTATATTCTACCACTTTTTTACAACAAAAGTTACAGGGCCACATTAAAACACACTCCCCCTCTGAGATTTCACAGAACCGTAATCCCTCCATTTTGGCAAGCCTGCTGCAATTGCCCTCTGCAGGACATCAATTCGCTCCTCAATTAATGACTCTTTCATTTCCTCCAATTCAGCATATTCCTTCTCCATTATCACCTCCAGATTGTCAAAATGCTTGATTTTGTACTGCAATTTCTTCAACTATAATAAAAACAAACAAACATTGGCCTCAAAAATGAGAAGTTTTCATTTTAGAAAGTAAAAACAGAGATGGCAAACTGACCTACCTGTGCCTCAATTACTGTTGCCACTAATTTTTCGATTTCTCGGTCTTCCTTATCAGCCAATAATTTGGCATGAGCAGCAGCTGCCCCAAGTGCTGTTGCAATTGCAGTTCTAAGTCGCAAAGTTAGAGGTATGTTGTTCTGCTCTGGGTATGTCTCCTGAGTTTCTGAAAAAGATACAGATGCATAATTGCCAAAAATTATAGTATAAACAGTGGGAAACGGCTTTTTAAACATTAAAGAAGAAAATTGATATAGGCCATTATTATGGTTAGTTCAGGGAGAAATTCAGAACCAAACTAAACAAAAACGCCATAATACACGGCCACACATGATAAACTAAAGAAAAACGAAAACCAGATTCCTGTAATTTAATTCCCTGGATATCATCCAGACCCTTTGCACAACTGCATTTACCTGATTGAGAAGATGTCTCCCTTATCTCTGGATCTTCAATTAAATGGGCTCTAACAAAGAAAAATATGAACAAAAAATAATTTAGCAACAAAGCATGAACTAAACAATGTTCTTATAAGTACATTAGAGGATCAAAATTATATAAACAGGTTACCCCTCTGGCTTTGAATGGGGAATGGGGGACCACAATCCACTTGTTGGAAAATTCTCATCGCCATCAAAAATATCTCTCGGACAAGATGTTTCATCGCAAAGTGCAGCAACAGCAGCCTGAGATGCAGCAGCAGTGACATCTGGGCTTGCTATGGTTGAGATAAGAGCAGCCTGATGGAGAATTTGAAAATTATATCTCATAAACCATAAGATAAGTAGAAAAGGTGGCACTCTACATTAAATAACACATCCTAGCCAAAAACATACTTCCGCTTAATTCTCAATTCATGCTCTTAAATGATTTAAGGTGGTGCGTGCACATAGTTTTTTATCACTTATCACATTCATGTATTATGTTGGGACAAACTATCTCAAGGGATACAGACACCACCTGACCTGATCTGATGCAAGTCTATTTTCAATTTTATTTGCTTGACAGTATTAAGTTTAGAATTAGAAGGTACAAAACAGGAAACTTCAGAGGAAAGCATTGCAGGCATTTTTTCTCCAGTATTCAACTTATCTCACTCATTATATCCAATGACATGTCATCTCAATTCCTTCAGAAAATTATTTTATAAATCCAGATGTAACAAAAATATGACAGAAAATACAAATGTTTAATAGGCAATGATTCCTACCTGTTTCATCAAAGAACTACCAGCATCTGAAAAAGAAGTAACGCGTTTTCTTTTGGATGGAGGACCTTCAGCCACAGCATCTCCATTCTGCTCATTCACATTTGCCTGCTCATGCAATAAATCTTCATTCTTTACTGTCTCCTGAAGCTCAGAAGAAGACACTGTAACTTGTTTTGAGTTGGTTGTGCTCCCATCCAGTCCGCTACAATTACCATTTCTATATGCAGAGCTCACTATAATATCTCCAAATGGTAGTTCAATGAGCTTAGAAATGCAATCAAGTTTGCTCTTGGTTTGAACATCTTGAGTAACCAGGTCCCAGTCATCCCCATGCTTCAGAACAGACTCCAAAAGAAGTAAAGTTTCTGCCTCAGTCCAGACAGCTCCATGTGGACCACTGCAATTGACACTGTTGTTGAACTTGAAATCGTCTTTGGACTTATTTTCTCCATAACTTCCATCTTTGAAACATTTTGTACATAGTGTGTAATCATCCTGCTCATGCGATCATCAGGATAAAAATTGTAAATTTATCACCAATAAGTAAGACACGTGAAAGAGAAAATGCTCCCCAACATAAGCTTGCCAAAAGGAAGGGGGAACCCAACACAGCAGAGGATGGAAATGTTAAGTAAATCAGTTTCACAACGTAAACATGCAAAATTTATATGCAATTTCACTGAGTAGGTTGTATTGGAGAACCTTGGCATCACTCAACTCTGCTACAGGGACAAGAGATGAGTGCCAAACATGTAAACTTAATCAATGACGCAAAGTAGTATAAGATGACTATTCGCCTCCTTAACCAGCCTATTTTAAGAAGGGCACAGGCACCACAGAAATCAATAAACCTAAGAACCACTAACTAGATGGTCCTTATATAAACCTGCGGATAATCTCAACAATTTGAAAAGGACAATAAAACCCGCATACTTTTTTTAAAAAAAAAAAAAATCCATAGGTGAAATGACAATCCAAGAAAATACAATCACATAAAAGCTAAAAGTTCACACAATTTATAATACCTTGGTACACTCATGCCGCTCAGAGTCACAGCCATCACCACAATTCCCACACACAAACCCCTTCTGTTTCCCCAACAAACCAAAAGCATCTGAATAAGAACTCAAAGGCGGCAACTTGACCCTATTCTCAACAACCTCCACACTACCACCACCACCCGGACTTTGAGGCACCGAAATCGGCTTCAACGAATTCGGCATAGCCACAACCCGCACACCATTCGGAGGTCCATCCTCCACCCTAAACCTACTCTTATCCTTCCTCTCCACATCATCGTCACGCGCAGAAGTCGCGCCGAAGTTTATCAGCCCCCACTTATCTAAGAACCGAAAAACCTTGAGCAGCAAACTAACGTCGCCGACAAGCGATTTGCGAATCTCGGTGAACGTGAGCCTTCTAGAAGGATCTTCGCGGTACGTGTTGATGATGAAATCTCTGTATTCTTTGTACACTTTTGGCGTTCTGGTTATTGAGGTCCCATCGAAGAATTCTCTCAGCGCGGATCTTTCAGTCTCGTGGATATCGCCCCAGGCGAACCAACCTGATAATGGAAGGGAAATAAGATAAACCTTTTTTTTTTCAGAGGGAACAAAAATTTAAGGAGATAAAAGAGAGACGAGAGAACAGACGACTTACTGGAGTAGCCAGGTATGGTGTAGATGTCGAGCTCTGCTTCGTCTGATCGGGTCGGTTTTGGATCCATATCGGACCTGGTGATTGAGTTGAGTCCATTTAATAATTCGATATTTATTGATTCTAGAGAAATTGGGGTTCTAGTGTCACATTGGATGTGTATATTTTGTGTCACTGACCAATAAGGGCGTCACTTGGCAGAGTCTACGTGACCACTATTTTGTTCGTTTTCTTTCTAGTTACATCGGAAATTTAGGAAATTTTATACTGGTACTGGGTAACATTTCTTTTTGTAGTTCAAGAGAGACTTTTCATAATAATAATATCTTTTTTGGGCTCAATAGATTGAATGTTACCGAATCCTTACAAGGATTTAACTTAACAAGTATCAAATCCTCTCAATTAGCAGTAAATACAATATATTATTCAAAAAATTTTAATTCTCACAAATAAAAAATATACACATTTAAGCTCATTTTTACTTAATTACAAAATATAATGCTTTGAACTTTTTTACTACACTTCTCATAAATTAGGTAATATTTTTAATATCATTTCAGGTGTCTTTATATAAATAAAATCTATTTAAATTTTTTTTCTAAATAATAATCGTTTTAAAGGATTTAACTAAAATTAAAAAATTAGTCATTAATCATAAATATGTGAGGTAAACGAGTGAACATGACTGCATTATCCTTAATTAAATGACTTTAAAATTCTACAAATTATTAATAAGAAGAGTGACGAGGATAAAAGTACAATTAAAAAAATGTTTAAAACTCATTAATTACATAAAAAAGATAAATAAATGAATTTTTAATTTTTTCCAAAATACTATTATTTATGAGTGAATAACGTAGCTAAAAATACTCTAAATACAAAACTAATTATTACAGTCATTCTATGATTGTTGAAAATATTTAACGATAGATGGCTTTTTAGATATGGAACTAACAATCTTATCTTTTGAAATTTTTCATGGGGTCATTAAAATTGCTCAATAAATATTGATGACATTTAACAATCATTAAAACTCATTTTACACATATACTTTTCACAAAAATGATCATAACTTTCTTTACATATCTTTAAAATATAAATTGATTTCTTATAAAAATTCGACTCAAAGCTTTTTTTATGATGAAAATCCTTGTCTAACTATTTGCAAATTACTATATAAAGCATTTTAAAATTAATATTTATGTATGACAATTTTAATTTTAATATGACTTTTTTCAATAAAGTATCTATAACTGTTTCTATACTTCAATTTGTACACCATTTAATCCTTGAAAAATTAGACATCTTCAACTTTTTATCCATATATAATGATGCTTCTATTTTATTTTATTTTTATAATCATCCTGCACATTAATTCAAAATGCACTACTCTTCTATATGTATGGTTAGTTTGCCTTCACTTAAGCTTCAACGGGCATTGATTTGTCCAAAAAGCATCATTGATTTATTTCAACGATCATGAAAATTTAACAGGTTTTTGTTATAAAAAAAACCTTTCTTTAATTTTTTGAAGTTGTTATTTTTGCTCTATATACTAAACTTTGAATAAGTCATATCAAAACACAAATACTAAAATACAAATGTTAAAACTTCTCAAAATTAACATTATTCAAACACTTAATTAAGATAATGCTACATCAAACTTAAATTTGCATGGTCAACATGTATATAATGACTATAAATAAATAAACTTAAATTTACTTTGCTTTCTATAATATAAAATAAATATAAAACCTTTTAATATTTTTTATATTTTTAAATTTTATAAAAATAAAAAAAAAATCTTAGATTTATTATTGTTAATTTCAAAACATCTAAAACTAAAATGAAACAAAATGCTAATAAGAAATATCAAAATTTAAATTATATTTTTTGTCTCAATGTTTAACATCTTTCTCTTAAATGCACAATTGTGAATAAATAGTGAAAAAATTATTTAGATAAATGAAAAAACCAATAAATTTGATTATAGAAATTTTAAATATATTTTAAATTCCAAGATAAACATATTATAATAAATAATAAATAATTATTAAGATAAATGTAGTATTCCATAAATTTATTCTTGGAAAATTTTAAATACATCTTTAATAATGAGACAAATTAATCTCAATTAATTTTAATTATTTTATATTATGAAAAATGCTATATGATTTCATCACCAGATAAAAAAAAATCAAATTAATAACTTAAAAAGAAAAAACTCATAAGTAGAGATTTGTTTCAGCCTAAAATGTCCTTCAACTACTATTTTTTATGCTAACGAAGGCCTTCTTGACATAATAATTGTCAAAAAAACATTGTCGCCAAAATACGTTTTATAAGAGGTAAATTAAATAAAGGCTCAATGATTTAAAAATTTTAATTTTTAAATTTTTTTTTAAGGTATTCAAAGCTTTTAATTTAGTTAATTGTATTATAGTTTTGGTTAATTAATTTTAGTTACATTCAAAGTTAAAATCAAAATTGAATTAAGTGCATATTTATATTATATTAATCCTTATATTTTCAATCAATTTAGTTAAATTTAAAATTAAGTTTATAGTTTCATTAAGATAAACTATTATTTTTATTCAAATTAGTTTATTTTTATTTGCTAAATTTATTATTACTTTCATATGATGAATTTTAATTTGATATTTAATTTTAAAATTTTAGTTTATAAAATCTCTCAATCTCTTTAAAAAAATGATCATCTTAATATCTTCTTAAAACATTAATTTTATAAAATTACTCTAAATAATAAACATTAATTTTAAATCATTTAAAATAAAATTTTCTAAAAAATATTTAAAAATTAATTGCATTATATAATCATGAATATTCTCAAAAAAATTATCTTTGAAGTAGAAATTATAGATTTATCAGTTTAGTATTTAAATATATAAAAATAAAAATTTATAGTTTAAAAATAAAAACAATATTTTATTTTTGATACAAATTAAGTATTTATCATATAAAATATGAATAAAATTCAAATTTTATTGCAAAAATTATTTGATTTGAGAAAAACATAAAAGTATTACCTTACATAAGATCTAAACTTAATTTTTCGTCTACTTTAACTAATTAAACAAGTATCAAGGTCAGATGAATCCAAATACGTGTTTTACTAAATTTTGATTTTGATTTTAAGTATAATTAAAAGCAATTAGCTAAGTTAGAGTATAATTTACTCAGTTAAATTTTTTGAATATAATAAAAAGTTAGTGATAAAGTTTAAAATTTTGTAATCATCAAACCTTAAATAAATTAAAAAAAATACATATTCAGCCATCACAAATTCACTTAAAGTTATCTTCCTTCATTTCTTATATGCAACAATCATAAGACTCGATTTTGCTAACATGTATTTCCTTTATTACTTACATTTTGAGCATATATATATATATATATATATATATATATATATATATATATATATATATATATATATATAGTTTTTTGATATATTTATGGTATAATTGCATTTTAGAGTATATTTAGCTTTATTTTAAAAAAAATTAATATAAATTTCTTTTCCATTTAGCATTTATTTTTTGTATTTTTTATAGGTCATTGTCTATATTTCATTTTTTTTATAATATTTAAGTATGTATATGATAGTAACAGTGATTATATTGAATTGTGTTTCACTGTAATTTTATAAATATATAATATAATCATTATTTGTTTGTTTTTTGTAATATGTCCATTCATTTTGTCAAAATATTCTATCAAATTATACATCTTAACAATAAAAAATATGTAAAATATATCTATGGAGTTATGTTATTATTCACGTAACTCTG
>CATIWR010013575.1:0-23066 GCA_949677035.1 Omphalea diandra | reverse complement strand
TTGTTTTTGTTTTTGTGTGGTTGGGGTTTAAAAAAAAAAAAAATATTATAATTTTTATATATTTATTATTTATTATTTTTTTTTTTTTTTTTTTTTTTTTTTTTTTTTTTTTTTTTTTTTTTTTTTTTTTTTTTTTTTTTTTGCAGGATGCATCCCACTGCACTATGACGCAATTCCATACCCTTGAAAACAAGCATAAGCCCTTGGTTTTTAAGGAATTAAGGAGGATCTGGGAAAAACTTGACCCTGAACTTCCTTGGGAGAAGGGATTTTATAATGAATCAAATACGTTGTTATTAGATGACTCACCTTACAAAGCATTGCTTAATCCTGTAAGATTATTTCTTATTTTTCACTTCTTATGGGCCACTCCTGTTTTTTTCTTTTATATCTTGTAACGGACTACTTTCCTCTAATAAATTATTGTTGAATTTTTATTTATAGCCACATACTGCAATATTCCCTTATTCCTACCAGCATCAGGACAGCGAGGATAATGCTTTAGGTAAGAGACATTTTGATATAATAACTTGATGTAAGACAAGGCAATTGAATAAGACGCAAATCCAATTCATGGCAGGTGATGGAGGTGATATTAGAGCTTATATAGAGAGATTAATTGAAGCTGACAATGTACAGAGGTTTGTAGAGCAACATCCATTTGGTCAAAAACCCATCAGTGAAAGAAGTGCATCTTGGGGCTTCTATCACAAGGTTATGAACACACTCTACTCATTCCAACCAGGAGATAATTTTCTTTTTCAGCATAATTTTAGATATGGTTTTGCTGATTAACTATGAAGTCTACTCATGATTTTTAAAAGAAGGAAGTAGAGCAGGAACGGCTGTTCATTGATAATCATGATATACATCATGTTTATCGAAAATGCCTATAGGATCATTACTATTGATTCTTTTATCAATAGAGAATACAAGGCATTCATCTTGAGAAGACTCATAGGAACTTGAACTCCAGTTGATTGAACCAAACAACTCCTTTTTAAAAGGTCTACCGAATTTTGACTCTATACATGAAGTTAGCATCTTTGCCATGTATAGCACATTTTAAGCAATATGGGGGATAAAAAGAGTGTTTTGATTTATTTAAGCTGTCTATTATTATTATTATTATTATTATTATTATTATTATTATTATTATTATTATTATTATTATTATTATCGTTGTTGTTGTTGTTGTTGTTGTTGTGGTTGTTGTTGTTGTTGTTGTTGTTATTATTATTATTATTTAATAGTAGTGATTTCTTTGCCTCATGTTACAATGATTGTCATTCTTGCACGAGCTACAGGCCTATTACTATTGATATTCCTGGATAAGGGTTTGTCTAATTTTTATTTTTCATTGTTCACTAAGTATGGTAATTAGTAGCAGTGATTTTATTCATGCATTACTTGAGATCAGTGAATGAGACTCATTGTCACTCTGTTGAAACTATGTGATGGTTTTAGAGCAGTAGAATGGGTATTTTTACGTTCTGCTGTTGATGTCGATATTGATTGCGAATTTGCAATTCCCATGTTGGAGCATACCCATGTTACAGGATGGTGCGAGCTTCTAGGAAGCTGTCAAGATTGATCCTAATTTGGCCTTTTTCCTGTGGAGGGTGCAATATGAGAATATATCAATAGATGAGGATTGGATTTACTCTCTAGCTTTGCTTTGGATGAAATATGAAAAGCGAACGAGATTAGAAATATTGATTTCATTCATTTGTACCCACAAAAAAAAGGAATGGTTTTGGTTATTGGTAGGCCAATAATTCAGTGAAAAGTGAAGGGTCAGGACTGAATGTGAAGGAAAATGGAATAAGGATAGATATGAAATTGACTTCCCATTCCAAACACACAAATCCTTGGTGAAATTATTGAATCACATTCTTTGCGTTGACTTTAACATGTAAAACATTTTTCACAAGAAATTGAAGAAGATGTCTTCAATCAAAACTTGTTGGGCTTTAGAATCTTAGGTGCATAATTATATCGTGCTAGTCCAATCATTCATGGGAAGGTACAAAGTAAATGTCATTAGAGATGTTGCCTACAAAAAGATGAAAAGAAAATGCAATGCCCACAGGCCCAAAGGGCATTATCTTTAGAGCAAACCAATTGAAAGTAAAATATCTTGACTCATAACACAATTAGAGGACCCCAACCTCATTTGTTCTTGTTAGGAGACCAAACATGGATTCAAGTTTGTGGAGGGCAACGATATGTGCATGCATCTAATTAACTTGACATTATTGGAAGAAATTAAAACAAGATAAGAGCAAGGACAATTGCTTGGTGCACACCAAATTGGCACGACAATATAAAATGTCTCTTGTATAATTTATGAAACAAATTGATGGTTACAGTAGCCAGTGAGATATTATGTGATCATACGCCATAAATAGCAATACAAAGCTAACAAATGTTTGCTAGACTCAAGATAGCCCAATGAGCTTGTGTTTATAAGCGCTAATAAGCTTTAGTTCTATGGTATTTAGAGTGATCTACAGAATTTTTCGTTAAATTGCAAACTCGAACTGCAAATGAGGCTTTATAAACAATAATTTTAATAACACAAGTGAAAGGAATTTCAATTTTGTTATGTGGATATGATGCAGGAAGCAAGTAGGTAGCAACCAAACCAAAATTTGATGAAGTTTCGTTCTCCTAAGTTGGGGACTTATGAACTTTACATGGAGTGCTTCTTTTTCCCATACAGTCTGTTGTCACTTTCAGATAAGCTACATGTTACTAATAAAATGGCAAATTACATCATTTCAAATTCATACAATTGGACATTGACCAACCCAAAAATCTGACAAAGTTGCTGACTACATTTGGCGTGCCATTATGTTTTCTTTCTCTTCATACATTTATTTTCTTTGTGTGCACAGAGATTTGGTATCGACTCTTATAACAGTTTGTCAGGACCCCAAATGCCCATTCCTCTTCATTCTATTCCACAAGAAATCTTGTACAGTTTGTTACTGTCATACAATAAGAGACAATATAGCAATCATATAATGTCATATTCTATGGTTGGTTGCTAATTTCAAAACATGGTACAACCTTGTTAGGTTCTTAATATCGGTATGGGTATCGGAGATACATGTGATGACCATAGGAATACAACCACATGCTTAGGCCCACCAAAAAAAGATCATAAGAAAGTGGAGAAAACTAATCGGGGTCCATAAACCTAATTATCCATGTCTTTTTGTTCATTTTCTCTTCAATTATATATAATCTTTTTATGATAAAAAATATATTATATATGTTCTTCAATTCACCGAGATTAAATTTAATTAATTGACCATTCTGTCAAATAACCGATTAATGGTTTTTCTATTTGATTTATTCAATTTTAGTTTCAAATTTTTTTTTAACTAAACTATCAATTCAATTTGAAAAATGGCTTATAGTTTGCACTTCTAAGTTTAGATACATAATTTCATGATTATGTAAATAGGTTTAGATATTATTGAATTAAATTTATTGATTAATTTTTTTTCTTCATGAAATGGCAAAAAATAAATTGTAAATTTAACTTCAATAATGAAATACTCTTCTCATAAGAGAGAAGAAAAGAATAAAAATTTTCATTTCATATTCGCCTACTTATGACAATACTGATAATGTGTATTGAATATGAAAGCAGTAGTTTTGAATGATTTAAAGATTTGACTCAAATTTGTTTGGAATAATTCAAATTTAATTTGAAATTGAAGAGATTCAAAATGATTTTTAAATTTTTAAATTAAATTTAATTTAATCCTAGTTTGATCTTGTGATTCATTGAAATTGACTTGACTTTAATTCAAATGACTTACATTTAATTTGATTTAAATTATTTAAATTTTAAAATTAAAATAATATTTATTTTATTTAAAAAATTAATTATAAGTAATTCGATTCGATCTGAAATCTTAAAATAATGTAAAATATTTAAAAATTTTCATACATTTTAATTTAATAATACTCGTAATTTAAAATAATTTAATTTAAACTCTCTCGAGATATATGCAATTCGAAATTGATACACCTGTACTTGCCATCTCCAATTATATATATATATATATATATACTCTGACAATAAAAAGAAAGCCAAAATTATATAATTAACTTGTCATGTGCAAAATGGATAGGTTATGCTTCTAATGAACATGGCAATTGGATTGCATGTTTGTTTTTTGAATTTTTGGTGAATGTTAATCTAATTAATAAAGTAGATATTATTATACTAACCGTATTTGATTGGATTCAAGATCAATGAATGCATTTTTTTTTTTTAAAGGGCAGATCAATGAATTCTTAAGCAATAAAACTGCTTCTTAAGACTCGTGTGAGACTAATTATAGATCTTTAATTTAATATTAACTGAGGGCTTTACGTATGCTATTTGATCATCTAAGTTCCACTTGCCTCATAATTATTTAGGTGTCTTGCATACTTAAGCATATTAAGCCAGCCAATCCTCATTAATAACCATGCACGTTCTTCCTTAAAACTAGTAAACTTACCCAAACAAACCTGGCTATATTTAGTTCTGGATTAATAAATATAGTAGTAGAAATTTATGGGTGTTTAACTTGAGTTGGCTAGAGCATTATGGGTGTTTAACTTGAGTTGGCTAGAGCCATTAAGAGTTCAAATCCCTCTCATGTGAACAAAAGGATAAGATGGAATCTTGACTTAGCCCTGCATTGAACAAAAGGATAAGAATATTTCTTGTTGTTTTGAGAGAAATTCATATTTCATAATACATTACGTTTTACAATTATCTATAAATATTAATTATTTTTTAATTTTACTTTTTCTTTTTTTTTATAATAATTATTTTTTATAGTACATAATAATTTATAAAAATAATTAATTAAAAATAATATAATTTTTTATTTATATAATAATATTTATTAAATACAATCCGTGCAAAATACTTAAACTACAAAGGAAGTACTAAAGAGGCAAACTTTTAATTGTTTAATGGGCACACAATCTTTGGTCACTTTATCAAACACATTGGAAATTGAATAGGAAATTACACTTGGGTTGTCTAAACTAATTGAGGTAGCTCTTTTTTCCTGATGAGTTGTAGTTGCTTGGCTTGTGGAGCGTACGAATAGAACTCTACTTCAGGGCACACAATACCAAGGAATATTATTCATTGACTAATAAGAAATGACTAATCTTTAATGCTACGGTTTATATTCATTTATAAAAATAAAAAATGTAATCATATGAATGAATGGGAGAGACTCAAAGTTGAGACTTCAAAGCCATATTAATTAATTGATGTAATTATAAAACTCGTGGATATTATTACACAAATTTTCTTGTTGACTTTTGGCAAAACCACAATACTAATATTAAAAATGGTGATTTAGTGGGGGATAAGTGGGAGACATCATGTGGCAGTGAAAGTGGGCTGGAGGTGTAATGCTTTCTTGGAACTTAGTTTATAAGATGATTGAGATAGCTTAGTTGGTCCATGCCTATTAGTTTATAAGATGATTGAGATAGCTAAGTTGGTCTATGCACAGTGAAGCTGAGGCATCCCTCATGTCATGTGATGCCTTCGCTTTATGCATGTAGTTTTGCACCCCCTTTTTAAAATCCTTCCAATTTAACTAGCACAGTCATACCTCTACTCATCATATCCCAAGTGTTAGATTAAGTTGATTTTAGGTACATTATGCACCGTATAATTATAAATTATACTGATTAAATTTTTATTTTTTTATTTTACTTCTTCATTATTATATCTAGTTACTTAATTACTAAGTCATCTATAATTAACATTTTATAAAAATATTTAGTTTATTTTATTTTTATCATTTAAAATTAAATTAATTTAAATTTTTATCTTTCTAGTGGCTTGATTTATTTAATCAGTAGTTTCGTCATTGCCTACATTTTATTTTTCAAAAAAGATAAAATTTTCATTTAATAATTGAATTCAAAAAATTTATCTAATTGAATCAAATTAAAATAAATATTTTTATTTTTTTAGTTCAACTCTATCTATTTTGATACAAAACAATTTATTAAGAAAATTTAACAATAAAATTTATTTAAATTTGTATTATTTTAAAATAATAAATAAAATAATTCTATCTTTTTGCTTTTTGTTTATCAAAATTTTATTTAACGTCTAAAATTTTTTTGAACAATGTAGTTTACTATGAGTAGAGTTTTAATGTTCTAGCTGATATTGTTGTTTAACCTATTTATTTATATTTAGGATATAAATGATTCTCTTAACTGATTAGAGTATAGATATAATAACTTTTCCAACAAAATTAATCACTCCATGTATACCATGCATGCAATTATAAATTTTGATTTATCTTAATTATAAATAAATTATTTGGACAAATTTTAGAATTTTCAGTTTTTTTCACTTTCATTTTAAATATATACATTTCGTTCTGGCTTGTTTTAATTAAAAATAAAATTGTTAAAAGATTTACAATAATGAAATTATTATTGAATAGCGTAAAGGTTTCAAATGTAAAATTTTTTTTTTGTCATTTTAGATTACTAATTATTTTAGTCTAATAAAAAAGATTTATCATTTAAACTATTTTTAAAAATTTTCTACGCATATTAGATTGATTTTAATAGAATTTTTAGAAATATAAGCTGAAATAGTTTGAAACTTTATTAATTAGAAAAAATAATATAAAATAAAAATATTTTAGACTAATAGAATTTATAATATTATTTGAAAAGTAGATATATTCATTTTGATTGTGATAATAACTTTAATAAAAATAAAATAAATAAAAAATTTAAAATTTTTTAAAATCTAGATCCTATAATCTTATATCATCTTAATGAATTATAATTTATTATAATAAATAAATGAATATGATTTAGTTACAAATAGAATCATCTTAATTCATTATAATTTTTAGTGATTAATATTAAAAAATAAGCATAATTTATATAAGATATAGTAACATTATAATTTGTTATAATAATAAGTTAAAAATAAATTATGGTTATTCATACTAGATAGAATAATATTATTATATTTACTTACCATCTCTCTCTCTCTCTCTCTCTCTCTCTCTCTATATATATATATATATATATATATATATATATATATATATATATATATATATTTCAACATGAGATTTTTTACCTTACAATTTTACTAAGGGATGATAACTAAAATTTGAATCAATATTGCATAAAAAACAGTGAAAGTCCATAAATTGCATGTAAATTCATAACATTTTTCTTGTATAATTTTTTATTATTCTATATTTTATATAGCTTGAGAGAATCCAACAAGTGGAAACTAACCAATTGAAATTTGAAGAAAATTTTAATTACTATAGATGCAAATCATAGCTTGATATCCATTTCATAACTAGTAAACGTACGGTACACATCTGTCTCTTGTTTACTTTTGTTCATTGGAGACATAATTTTACAAGGGATGTAGTTTTTCGAAAATAAAAATAATAAGAATAAAAGTAGAGGTATCCAATGAATCAATTTCAAGTTAGATTTTATTTAAGTGAATTCAAGTCAAATCATTTTGAATCATCGTTATATCAAGTTAGATTATAAATCAAAATATAAATAGAAATTTAAATTTAAATTTAAATTTCGAATTCGATCAGCTCACTCAAAATTTTATCTTTAAAAATAAATTAATTTTTAAATTATTTTAAAAGTTTTTATTAATTTAAATTATAGTAAAATTTCAATTATTTTATATTGAATTAGATTGAATTAATTGGAGTCGAGTCTGAGTCAAATTAGAATATGATTGAATTTAATTGAAACATTTTTTTATGTCATTTCAAATATGTTTGAACTGGAATAAGATTTTAAAATCTTTGCCTAAAAATAAAAAAGAGAGGATAGGTTCGCAAATATAGACTATTCTCCATATTATGAGAAAAATATTTGCATTAATGAGGAAGATTAAGCCGATCATCTTTGTTCGCTCACATCTCTAATTGTTTAATCCTCCGTTTGGTTGCGCACAGCTCATGCAGTCCTGTCCTGTCATGGCAGAAACTAAGCATTGCACCAAAGAATTCTCGTACTCACATATAGCTTTTAGCCTGTTAAATTTAAAATAAACAAATAACAGAATTATCTCAATAATCCCAATTCTTATTTCTTGTTTGTTCCTATTAAAAAAAGAAAATGCTTTTTCTTTTCTTTTTAAACATTTTATTTATTATATGATATATGATGAGATGTCATAACTTTTATTGACTTGTAATTCTTCAATCAATCAGTTCACAAATTCTTATGGTACTTAAATATAAATAATTGTTTTTCTTTGTGGACTGTGACAACGAACGAACCCATAAGCAAAGCACGTGACGTGCTCCTCCAAGCAATGGAATTATTAGCCAAAGCAAGTGGCATGCTTAAATTAAATGCTTCCATTTATTGCTCAAACAGCTTATTTACTGGTTCTTCAATTTATAAGAAGAATTTAATATCTGGGTTTCAGAATTAAATTCTTACGGATAATAATTTTGCTTCTCGATATTACAAAAAAAAAAAAAAAAAGACGATGTCAAAACAAAGATGATAAGATGAAAATCCCAAGTGGGGTTGATGAAATAGACAACAATAAATGCAATTCTTGACATTATATATTACATGGAAGAAAAAAGAAAAGAACAAGATACGATATTAAACATATACATATATACTAATACTGCTAATTAAAGGACCAAATCACAAACAAACATCTGTTTTTTACTTGGCAATTTTGACATATATATATATATATATATATATATATATATATATATATATAGCTGAGGACCACACCTTCTTTTAGTTCAATTACCATTTTTCTCTTATTAGGAATAGTACTTTGGTTACACAAACATGGTCTTAAATCAATATTGTTGGTTTTGTTTGGTTTGAATTTTAAAAATTCAGTTTGATTTTTTTTGTCATTTTGAAACTAAATCAACCAAATAAATCATATTATTATTATTTATAATATATTATATAAACAGTACATAATATATATTTCAAAAATATTACTAATACATATATATTTTAGAATTATATGTATTTTGATGTAAATATATTATAACATAATATACAAAACGATGACATATTTTCTAAAAATTTTAAATTTTTTGGACTAATTGATTTTAAAGTCAGGTACATGATAAGGGTCCTATCAATTGAATGAAACTAAACTATATAAAAAAAAATTAATTTTGATTTTAATTTATATATAATTTGATTAGGTAAAATTTTAACTGAATCAAATCATATTTATTGATACTTACTCCTAATAATTTAGATTTTGACAATTATTTAAACTCGAAATTTTACTGTTGTAGAGTTAATTTTAATACTACTAAATCAAAAACTCATTTATTATGATTTTTCTCTTTGTTTGCATGATTTTACTACGTGTAATGTGTTTTGTGTGTCTCTTCTCTTCTTTTCTACTCAATTTTGGAAACACTTCTTGCTTTGCGCAAAAGGATTGTCTTCTACAGAAAATTTTGAACATCAAAGTGGTCAATTAATCAAAAAAATTCTCATTAAAACTCAATTTAAAAACTTTTTTCTTATTATTGTTGTGAATGGTTAACGACCATAATGATTTGTCATTCTTGAATCTAAGTAAAAAATACTTTCTAGATTCAAGCATCTTAGTTTGCAATATTTTAAAAATAATTTTAGTAAAATTAATATTATCAGAAAATAATTTTTATCATCTTAATTATTTATCTTGAAATAAATAAAATATTAAAAAAAAAAACAATCTACGGAGCAACAGAGGAAAGCCTGCGTTGGTTGCTCATGTGGTAAATTTGATGGGATGTTTTGATTGGAATATTGCACGATATATATACGGTACAACAGTAGATTCTGATCCTGCAAGATGAAGTGGACCAGTTGCTTCTAATCATGATTGTAGTGGTGACAAATAATTTACGAATACCAAGCGATATTCTCAAATCAATTCTACTAATTTCTTTTTTTTTATTAATTACTCTGAGCCTTATTTTCATGATATAATTAAATCATTTTTTATTTTTTAAAATTATATAAATTTACCTTTTTATTTTTTTATTATCATACTGTTAAATTCTCTGCAACAAATTTAATATTTTTCATTAATTAAAAACATAAAAGTTAAGAAATAGATTTTAATATTTTTATAATTAATTAAATTCCTTCTTTTTCTTCTTCACTAACCCCCCAGTTGCTAAAAATTAGATTCAAGCGTCACCAACATTCATGTCCATATAAAAAGAAATGAAAGATAAGCAAACACTTGAAATAAATGTTTTAATTTTCTTAATCTTTAGTTAAATCAAAATCGTTGATTTTTATTTTAGAATTTAATCTTAACCAGTAGATCACACCTTCACATTCACACAACACAATCGCTTTTAACGGACTATTAAGGCAAAATAAGAAAATTTTCTTTAAAAAATCAAAAGGGATAAAAATTTCTGGATTAAAATTCAATTGGATTGCCAATTAAGAATAAAATTTTATTATTCCCCTCTAAAGACATCAACCACTAAAAAGAATAGATGTAAAAGAAAATAAATTTTATTTATTTGTTGTTTGTTCCATGAAGCTTGATAACTCCAGTTTCATTGGATGTTCATTTATAAAAATTCTATGTTATTTATTTTCTCCACCTGTATTTTGCTCATCTTCCTTAGTTTGTCATCTTTCCTGTCACAAGCTAAGATTGAAATGTCCAGGGAGAACTCCAACAAGTGAGGTCCTCTTTTACCCAAATAATATAGGCAAGTACCATAAGATAACTCCTGAAACCTATCAAGTAAACAATAGATAGTCGCATGTTACTAAGAAACATGCAGGCCAAATTATGATTGATCTTCAACGGGGCTTTTCTTCTGGCCCTAGGCATCTATGTTTTTTCTTAACATCCAAAAGACTTGGGGATAGGAAGTACAACTGTTGTCTCACATTAAAATCTAGTAACTATGGCTCTTCCTGGACCACGTTTATGCTTTTATTAGACGTACTAATCTAAGTCACATATAGCCGATGATGCTTTGCACTGCCAGTTTATCTTGATGCCATTAATTTCCAATGATGTTTTGCACTGCCAGTTTATCTTGATGCCATAAATTTTGACAATTACTAACGGGAATTGACCAATGAGCTTTAGCTCAGTACTACTGAGAACTTTTTTATGGCGATGAGATTATGAATTTCAATTCAAATTAAAGACTAATTAAAAAAAAGTATCTATTGATCTCAAGATTAATAAAATTTTAAGAAATTTTCCTACTTAAATGTTCAAATAAAAATTTTCAAGACTATTATTGGACAAGATTTCTAATTTTAGAGATTAAAGGGTATTTAAGCTTTTCCTATAAAATTAACTAAAAGTGCAAAGGATCGAGTGAAGAGTCTTCCAAGTCACCTAAATTGCGCTACAACAAAAGATGCTACCAATTGGCAAGCTAGTTGACAGATGAAAGCGAAACGCAGTTACTGCATCTAAAGCTACTACTAAGTGGCGTGAACTCCACATTAACAATTGATGGAGTGATCAAACCTACAATGAAAAGGAGCAACCATCTTATCTCACAAGTCTAATGCATAAATTTCGTATTGATAACAAATGAAAATAGCTCAATAATATCTCAATGTTTCTTCACCAAGTTATGATCGAAGCTACATGATCCAGACTATCTAGAAGTGGATATTATAATATTTTTAGACTATTAACCCCACATTATTCTGACCATAAAAAATCCTAAACAAGCTCATGAAGGGAATAGCAAGAGTATTTTGAACATGTATTTACCTTGCCATTATTGTGGTTTAGCAGTTTCTGGTCAAGGAAAAGAACGATGAATCAAGTATTACTAATAAATATTGTAAAATGACGAGGTTGCTATAATGTGTCAACATAGTTAGGATATTCTGGTGCACCTTCTGATTTCTGATTTCCAACCTTTTGCTAAAAAGCATTACTAATAAATATTCCCTCACTCCCCAAAAAAGCCATCACTTTTCAATTTTTATATTGTTTAAGAAAATACGTTGAATGATTTGTCAACTTATATATTTTTTTATCTATATCTTTAATTATATTAATGAGATAATAAATATACTTTACTTGGCTTAATAATTAATAAGAATAAATTAGGAAAGATGATTATAAGTATTTTTTTTATTTAGTAAGAGTGAACATATGTTTTAGGACATCCTAAAAAAAATAGTGAATAATTTTTTTGGAACAGAGTGAGTATTACACAAACCCCCAAATACTGCCCAGCAGAGATAATACAGATGCTATATGTTCTTCCAATACATTGTTTAGGTCAAAGTTGAGAAGTGAGAAGAAGGCAGCAGGGATACGCTAGCTGATAACCCAAAGGGTTAGCTTTTTTTTTTTTGGAACCAAAAAGAGTTAGCTAGTCGGAGAAGAAGTTCTAGAGGATGATTTCAGAATGTATGTATCAATCATGACGGTACTTTTTTAGACTTACTTATTACTGATTTAGTCTCAATAATAGATGCACAAATTTACAAAAAAATTTATGTGACCGTTGAAGCGAAGAAGAAAATCTACAAGCTGATAAATATAAATTGATTTAACTAGAGATGTATAATGTATTGTTGAGAAGAAGAGCATCGGAGATTGGTAAATGGAGACTTTCCAGTGCATAAATCCACTTTGTTATACTTTCTTCCACTCACTGACAGACTCCACATGCTCATGTAGAGAGGTCCAGAGGCCCACACTCCACCATTATTTTCCCTTGTCCACATGAAAGTGGAAGAAAATGACCATAGCAGATCTGACCCACACATTCACTAAACACCTTTTCTTCCCTCCTTCCTTCCTCCTCTCTAATTCCCTCTTATTTATCTATTAGCCATTTGTTTATTCGCACCATTATTATTATTATTATTATTTCTTCTCTCCCTCTCTTCCTCATCACACCAGATTTGACCCGCGCTTCCCTCCACCCCCCTTACGTAAATACAGCAATAAAGAAAGGTTAAGGTTGTGCACTTGCCACCATTTTTCTGATTCTCTACAAAACAGAGTAGATTTTTCACATCGGCTTTCCATATCATAATGTACAGAACCTCATATAACTTGTAGCCTCTGGTCGCTACCTTTTTATTTCCTAGAGCGAGCCAAAAGACAAAGTATTCTTTTGTTATGTGAGCAAACCCAAAAAAACATCCCTTCTTGGGTCTGCAGAATTTCCCTTTCCCTGCAGCATTTTCATTTCATAGTCCTTATAAAGTGGGGCTAGTGGCTAACTGTTAGGCTGTTGGGTCCCTGACGGTTTTCTTTTTATTTTTTTTTTCTTTTTTGTTCCTTTTGGCCGTAGCTGAAATATTGTTTTGCCTTGTTCTGTGAAACCCAAGAAACATCTATCTTATTAGTCACTTGTAGAATAATGATGAGAGGTTTTTTGTTTGTTTCCTTTTATCTTTAAATCTTGCTCCATTCATTTTCTTCTGCTGCTCAAGAATTCCCTGAAACCCAGAAGGAGAATTAACTACAATTAGCTCTGGTTCTTGTTTCAAGAGAAACTTATAGGTACAGTTTAGGTTATCCTGGGCTGTACTAGCTCGAGGACTTCTACATTTCGTGGAGCAAACACCTCCTAATATTCAATGCAGCATTTCTGTCAACTAGATGTGTGTATCTTTTCTATCCACTAAGATTATAAGGCACCCTTTCTTGTGTCTTCCACATTTTCAAAGGCGATGAAATGTTGAAACAAACGAATGAGAGCCAGAATTAGATGGTAACTAAGTTTAGTTAGAAAAGTCACTTTTTCTTTTTTCTTTTCTTTCTTTTCTTAGTTGGAAAGTGGAGAAGATGTGTGGAAAATTCATCCATACGTTATCAGATGAAAACCCAGATCTGCAAAAGCAGATTGGATGTATGAATGGGATTTTTCAACTCTTTGACCGCCACCATTTCCTTGGTGGTCGCCGGCGTATCACCGGAAAAAACTACAAGAGTCTTCCACCAGGTACTTTCTTTATTTTAAATGCAAGTTACCTCTGTATCATCAGTAATGTAGATGGCCAAGGTGTGGTTAAACAAACAAGCACTTCATATTTTGATTCTATTCCAATAATGCAGTTTTTTTTTTTTTTTTACTATTACAATAGACCTCGTAAAAGCTTCCGAACTGTCACGGATAATTCAGTGTTATACTTTATTTACCCATAGTTAGCATTTGAAATAACATTATCACTTGTCTTTCTTTTTCTTAGGCTTTAATGTGGCAACTTAAAAAAAGAAATTCTACTTTCGTTAGTTTCAGTGACAAACTCATTAAATTTGGAATTTCAATCAACAGGCTTGATCAATAGTTTTTATTTTTACGTTTTATGTTTCAATATTGATAACAATATTTAAGCTTGCATTAATCAGTAGGGAGCTCCCGCCAAAAGTACTAATTCTAGGCCTTTTAGAGATCAGAGCTTCCCTATGATTTTTAAAGCTTCTGCAAATTCTTTTTGGTTTTTTTTTTTTTCGCTTACCATATTATCTAGTCCAACATTGTTAATATTTTAGCATTTTCTCCAGGTCAAAATGGCAACCACAGTACAGAGCCCAAGAGTGCATCCCAGAAAACCAGAGTAAGTATTCAAATCCTAATAAATTCTTTAGTACATGTTTTTAGAAAAAATGTTGAAACAAATGTAACTTACAATTGCAGGAAAGAAACCACAAGAAGGCCATCAATGAGAAACAAAGAATCTCCACTGAATCGTCCAGAACCTCCTTTTCATCTTCATCTTGTTCATCAAGTCTTTCATCTGCAGACTGTAATAAAGCATCTCAACTGGAACCATGTTCGTTCAGTCAAACCATTGTTCCCGAAACCCATGCTCGAGACTCACCCATATACCAACCAAATGCTTCGCTTCGGCCAAGCCAGCAATCACCTGATCTCAGAGATGTTGTCAAAGACTCCATCTACAAAGAAGCCCGTGGCTTGTCAGTTAAAATTGCAACCAAATGTGATTCTGAAGGCCAAACCTTGAAGTACTTCGACTCTCCAAGGCCTCAGCAGCATCACAAATCTGTCAAAACCAATGTTTCAGGTCTCAAGGAATCATTTCAAGTTCATAAACTTCAGGAAGCACGCAAATCCACTGAAGGGATACATGCTTCATTGGCTTCCACCCTGAAGGTTAATCGAAGATTCTCTTGTGATGGAAGAGAATCAAGCAACACATTCAAATCCACTGTCAAGCTCAAGGAGCCGCCAAGACTATCATTGGACAGCAGAGCAGGGTCCGTAATGGGTTCCACCGCTGAAATGAAATCAAATGATCTTTTAGGACGTTTGGAAAGGAGAAATGGGAACTCAAACAATTTCGTAAACCAAGAAGGACCTGAAAGCTGTACACGACTATCTAATGTTGTGGCTAAGTTGATGGGATTGGAAGCTCTCCCAGATCCCTTGTTGGCAAATGAGAATCAGGCCAGGAAGATCAAATCGCACCCAGATGTAGAAAACAGTCCCTTCCTGGGATCATCAAGAACCACAGATGAGAACAAGCAAATTAGAATTCCTGGCTCTCCAAGAACTCTTCATAAGGAGCCTATGTCACCCCGGCCGAGAAATGCTGATTCAGTCAAGAAACCAATCCCAAATTCGAAGCTTCCAATAGAACCAGCACCATGGAAGCAGCCGGATGGAAGCAGAGATTCTCAAACATCAGCTTTGAAGAGTCCGATAAACCTACCAAAAGCCCCAGCTAGCCCTCTCTCTGTGTATGGTGAAATAGAGAAACGGTTGGCACAACTCGAGTTCCAACGTTCTGGAAAGGATCTCAGAGCTCTTAAACAAATACTCGAAGCAATGCATAAGACTAAAGACATATTAGAGACCAGACAGGAAGCTGAAAATTTGGGAATTCAAACAAGCAGTAATAACAATCTTCATCAGAACTCGAAGTTATCAAATGTGCGCAACCCTCAGAACAACAGCTCCAATTCTATCTTTACCTGGGGCTCCAGTTCTCCAAAGAGTTTTAAATCACCAATCGTGGTTATGAAGCCAGCTAAACTCATCCAGAAAGCCAGTAATCCGACTTCCTCAGTAAAACTAACTGAAAGTTTTTCACATTTGCATGGACTTCGTTCTGCTGATTCTGCAGATGGCTGTAAGGAATCAATTGACAAACAAACTGTTAATGATCTAACTCCAAGAACCAATCACCTTAGTGACCGATCCAGTCTACCCTCTCGTCTGGCAGATAAAAATACCATTGGTAGATTAACAAGACTGTCGCGAACTTCAAAGGAGGCTCAGTGCCAGACCAGAGAGGGTGCCAACTCAGGTAAGAGCTCAGGAACCTTGAGCCTAAGACACCCAAAGAAAAAGCTTAGTCTGGAGAAGCAAACTCGTCCCACAGCACCATCATCGGATTCAATCAGGGCCAGAAGGCAGTTAGGTAGGCAGCCGGTGGAATCAGTCTCCCCACGGAGAAAACCCAGACCAAAATCTCCCTATTTGCAGCCAAGTGACGATGATTTGAGTGATATCGGTACTGATGCGAGAGATTTGAGCCACCAAGGGGATGCAGTTTCTCTGCAATCTGAGAGCGCCATTAGCTTGGCCTCACAGGTAGATGAAGAAGTCTCGAGCACTGATAAATCTAACAAGATCAATAACAACTTTATCCAACAAGCTCACCTGAGACAAAAGGTAAGTTTTATTCTTCTTATTCATCTGCATATCCCTTATACTATCTGCCTGACTGATTCATTTTCTCTCATTTAGAAATCGGCAGCAAGATCAATACCAGAACCGGCATTAGCTTCCTCAGAACAACCTAGTCCAGTGTCTGTTCTTGATGCAACATTCTATGCTGATGACTTGCCATCTCCCATTAAGAAGAAATCAATCACCTTCAAAGGTGAGGATCCATGTTCTTTTAATAGTTGCTCTCACCGTACTGAAGTTTTAGACCACCACATAGTTCATCAGAAAGATAAGGATAATAAATGGTGCACAGGTGACTGAAACAAATAGAAATTCATATTTTTACAAGATATAAAATAAAAAGAAAATAGATTGTTAAGACAATACAAATCCATTATTTTTCATTTCTCATTCATTTTTTTTTTTTTTTTTTTGATGCTGAAGATGAGGTTTGGTGGAATCCAGTGGACCTAGATCCCTCATCCAGCAGCACAAACTCCAGTCTCAATTCTGTGATTAATCATAAGAAAGTGGAGAACATCATTCCCTTAATTCAGAATCTTAGGCAGGTGTTATCCTTTAGTGAGGAACCCTTCATTGAAGAAGTAACATCCCATTACAATAGCAGGAATCCAGACCATCAATACATTTCAGAAATCCTATTAGCATCAGGTCTCCTGAAAGATTTTGAATCTGGCTTTACAACCATGCACCTCCATCAAACAGGCTACCAAATTGACCCCAATTTATTCCTTGCCCTAGAACAAGCTAAAGCAAGCACCAAGTATTCGAATGATGGAGACTCTGGTACCAGGGCTTCTCAGTCAGAACATCGTCTCAATATCCAAAGAAAGCTCGTGTTTGATGTGGTGAATGAAATTCTAATCAACAAGGTACTTCCAGAAAAATCTACCACGTATTGGCTCTCACCTAATTTGCTGGCAGACAAAAAACAAAGAGGACAGCAGCTTCTAGGGGAATTGTGCTCAGAAGTAGACAGACTGCAACTTAATGCCTCAAACTGCAGCTTGGAAGATGAAAATGACAGTTTGATAAGCATCTTACAGGCTGATTTGATTCATCAATCAATACATTGGACAGCTTGTGGTAGTGAAATTCAAGTGCTAGTTCTGGATGTTGAGCGCCTGATTTTTAAAGACCTGATAAATGAGGTGGTGACTGGTGAGGCAATTGATCTGCGAATGCAATCTGGTGGGCATTGCAGGCAACTGTTTTCCAAGTAGAACTTTCCATAAAACTGTTTCAGCACGATAATACAGAGCGTCCCTCTTTCTAGTGTGCAAATTTAGGGGGATTGTTCTAGTTTTTATCATATACTGGTAGAAATCAAATAAGCTAAGTAAAAATTAGTTCTAGCATGGATATGTAAAAGGAATAACAAAAATTCAATTACAACCAATAGATATTAAATTCTCACCAGTGATACATACATCTGATATATCTCTACTAGAACATGCACACTATTCTTTCTTCACGCAGAGATGATTTGTAGTCAACAAGTTGTTGATACTATTCTTTTTATGTATGGGCATATATGGAAGTTAACAGAGCTATGCTATCAATTATTCGCATCACAAGAATTTAAAAAATAAAAAAATTGTTTACAGCTTTATATGGACACTGGTTCGCATTTGAATATTTGCCAATTATTGAAACCACAAACAGTTTTGCGCAAAAGGTCCAAGTAGCGCCACAAAAATGAGTACGTCTACAAGCAGCGAGATTCTCAGGCTATTTTCAAAACTACTTGGAAAATGAAAAAATCAAACAGATGATCACCAGATTCTCTCTGGAACTACACAATAAAGAAATAGCATAAGTTTCAATTTGATCATGTATGCTTCTCTTGTTAAATCTTAATTTCACATTTTGAGCCACTCAAAAAACCAAATTATGGTGTCAGATCATTTCAAGCAAAATTTGCTTGCATCCGCTGATAACTTATATAAACAATAGCAATCTGTCATAAAATTTGTATTCATCTAGTTTTGAATTCTCAAAAAGAGTTAATAGTACATAGAACAATTCGCTTGTTCCATTTTTCAACCCCTCAATGAGAAGCAGAATAATTAAATGACAAGACATAAAAGTGGCCAGCCGTGGAAAAAAAGAAAATTTAGCAGATCAACTTTTAAAAGGGAAGTGCCCAAAAATTTTACCTGGTGTACTTCCCTCTGTGATGACCATGACTTGGAGAAATCACCAAAAACAACAATATAGCACTATAAACACATTATATCACCAAAAAAATCATAAATATTACCACTTACACCATAAGGTGAAAATGCACACCCAAATGAGAGGGAAAATCATGCAATTAGATATTGATAAATATCATAATTATCTGTAAAAAGCCTTCGTTTAATTTCAAAATATTTTTTAATTCTCAGAACAAAATAAATTTTCGTCCAAAAATCAGATCACATTTCACCGACAATTTAAGTAATATGTGCATTGAAGGGGTTAAGTTATCCAAGAATTTGGGAAAAAATCATTATGAAAACCAAAAGTCATAGTCATTCTAATTTCAGAAAGCAGGCATGTTGTTCATGGTCAATGAAAAAATGGAAAACGCAAAACAGGTAAAAATAGAAAGAGATTTTTTTAAAAAAAAAACACTAAGAAATTGTTCATCGGCAAAAAAAGTCATTGAGACAATGATATAGCTTATCAGAACAATAAAATTTCCCAGGGACTGGAAAATAAGGGAAAAGGAAAACCTTGCAATCTGGTAACAGATAATTTTTGCCATCTTTGATTACTAGTTCCAATTTGCGCTGCTTCTACCGACCATAAGATATGAATATAACCTGGGTCTAATTTTTTATATTGAAATTCCACTGCAATAGATCTTCAATATCATGCTGCTGAAAAAAGCCAAATTAAAGCTCCAGGTTTGACAAAATTATCATATATAAAAGTTTATAAAATAGTTTATGACCATCCAGATGTTACTTGGTATTCATGAGGTCTGAACTATAATTTTATCAATTAGCACACTTTCAAGCATGATATGAGCATGTGTAGTAGAGCGTCATAAGAGATTACAGAATAACATTTGCTTCCACCCACCTGCTCGAGCTTTTGAAGAACTAAAAATACAAAGCTTAAAGTAGAACTACTCCTTCCCTGTTGTTTCGTTTCCAAGGCTTGCATAAGGTTGTTTGTCCTGGCATTTGCTATTAAGGCTGCAAACAAAATGAGCCGAGCCAAGCTTGAATTCCATTTTCTTAATGAATCTAAAATTAGGCTTGGACTTGGTTTATTAACCGAGCCAAGTGGAGTCGAGAGAAACACCACAATGTTTGTATATGGTTCATGATTAAGCTTCAATAGAATCTAAATCTTTCTTACTAATATTAAATTATAACTAAAATTTTCATGAAGATACAGAAATTATAATGTTTGCTTTACATATTTTAGTATATACCAAATAATATATAATGAAATATAATTTCAACTATTATTTTGTAATTATATTAGCAATCAAGTGTAAATGAACTGTTCACAAATCTAAATGAGACATAAATATTGCTAATATAACCAAGATATTTAAACAAGTTCATTTTTTAGTGTTATAATTGACTCTACCAAACAAACCCACTATGAGCCCATAAAGTTCACGAGCCTAAACGAGTTAAACACACCTCTAATCAGACTTGGCTTGTTAGAGCTTAGATAAGTTTGAGAATCATTTGTTTACTACGTAGCCAGCCCAAACGAGCTTTTATCAAATTGAGCCTCCGACCTGTTCACAAGCGGCTAACTTGCAGCAGCCTATTTGCTAGGCAACAAACCACCTGTTCAAAACCATTACCAAATGTTCCAAGTTCAAATGTCAATTCAAGCAATGGCTAGATGAATTCAGTTCTTTATATTGATAATTAGAATGTGCTGTCAAACCAAGCATAAAATACTGCACGGTTTAACACCTCAATCAAACTATGCATGCAGCTGTTGATAGAGCTTCCCCAGAAGAAAAAAGAAGCATTAAGTGAAATTTATAAACCTGGGTCCAAAAGCCATCATTTTCTCTACAAAAAAGAAAATTTTACGACTGAAGAAGAGAAAGGAAGTAGTCAAGTACTAGAAAGATAATAAGGCATCCTCTGATCCTTCTAAAAAGAAAAGTAAAGTTGACCAGTTAAAGGTAACTCTTCTAAAAATCCTAGAAGTAAACGAGTAAACACCATAAGGAGGCCAAAAAGTCTAACTGGATAATCAAATGCCATTCCTTAAAAATTCTATTATTGTTCTCCTTCCAAGTAACCCAAAGAGTAGAAATTTGCAAGCCCCTGCAGATCCTGGAGCAAAATCTGCAGCAGATTCTCCAAAGCTTTCTAGGAGAACTTTTTTAAAAATAAAAATAAAAATAAACCAAAAAACAACATCCCAAGTAATCCATACAACTAAAAAAAAAAAAAAAAAGAGAGGCAATAAACATATAACGCCTTGAGTGGTATCGTCACATGCAACAAATTTAGTGTTTAGACATGAAGACCAGCAGAAGACCTAATCTCAGAGGCAATTCAGCCTTCCATCTATAGAGCTAGAGGAAAGTCCAGATCTTCTTGCCTGGGGAACTGGAATATTAAAAAAAATTAAGTAGTGAAAAACAATCAACTCTCTCTCTCTCTCTCTCTTATTTAGTTAATGTTCCCGAAATAGCAATTTGTCGAAACAATACCCTGTCTACAGTACTGAAATTGCTACTGGATACATTATGGAGACTAAAAAGACTACAAATGCAAACAGATAAAAACAGGGTTATTTGCTAGCCTCATATTTTACTAGCAGGAAATATTTGGGAGATAACTGTTAAAATAGATTTTACACCACTAGCATATATAGTGCTGAATCTAACCTATCTGCAACAATCTATTTTGCATGTAAGCCATAGTTACTAGTAGTCACCAAATAACAGAGTATTATTATGTTCTAACAGGAACTGCATCACCATTTCTTGACCAAGGCAATGTTTTCAGACAACAATCTCTTCTAGATCTCAACTTACAAAATAATCCCAATCGACAAAATAATTTCACGTGCTATCCTCTACGTTGAACTAGAAATTTCTCAAAATCTTCACCACTCCGCCTGTCTGCCGGCCTAACAGAATCCTAAATAGCGTTAGAACATAAAGGGATAAAAATTAATGACCTAAAAGGCGTGATTTTAAATCACAGTTGCGGTCACATGTAATGATAATGGGGCTATCGCAGCCATAACGTAGTGGTAATAACAAACCACTATGAAAATTTTTCAAAATGTTTCAAACTAAAAAATATTACATAATTCACTAAGACTAAGAATTACAGCTAACCAATAAGCATATAATTCCATAGATAGAGACATAACATATATAGTTTTTGTCTAAAATTAACAATCTACTTAAATAAGTAACTTCATGGACGTTGCAGCCCCAAGAATTAATTTTTCTAAGTAAAGAGAAGAAGGATGCTGGAGTTGACACCTATTCAGAGTTAGCAATCTAGTAAAGAGGAGAAGAAGAAGAAACGAAAGGAAAGTGACGAAAATGAGATGCTCTGCCGGCCCTAAATAACAGCCTTAACGCTCATTACATTACAATTTAATGGCAGCAACAGCCAGTACAGCCATTATCCAATAAAAAAATCTCTGCCAGTAAACTATCAAGCTTAACAGTAATGGCTATCTAAAAAACTGCTATATAACAGCCGTTATTTATATCTATGCTAAAACAAAAAAAACTTTAATCCATCTAGTTGGGCAAATACCTTCGAACTATAGCATCTCAAACCAACTCAACTAAGTAGGAATCCTAATCTAGCTGGAATACAATAAATGGATCTGTTTTCTCATTCCAACCAATTTAGAGTTAAAGGACAGGGGAGAAAGAGAAAAGGAACCCTAACTACCTAAGGCATAAATCCCTAGATAACTCAAAGGTCATTCTAGAATCATACCCTTGCAAAAAAACTCAAATATAAAGATGCTCTCAGGATCTGACGGCATCCCAACATGAACTTTTACCGAAGTTAACTTGAAGCCAAAATGTTTTCAGAAAAATCTGCTATAAACATAAAATAATAGAAAGTAACTAAATATCAACAAAAAAGAAAATAACATCAACACAAATACAAATGAGATGCCGTAACCCATTCTACAGGCAAACAGAGGCTCATAGAAAGAACCAACACATAATCTATACACGGCCATAGACTCCATTTGTTTCATACAAAGTAACTTTGCCTACAAAAGGTATTCTAGAGGACAACAGCCTTTTAGAAAATGACCTATTTTTTTGTTTGATTGCAATACTAAATATTAACAAAAATTTTTTGGGAGATCAAC
>CATIWR010013556.1:0-22579 GCA_949677035.1 Omphalea diandra | reverse complement strand
ATCTCCATCCTATACTTCCAATGAGTATAGTCTGATCCATCAAAATAGGGCCTTAGTTGTGAGTGGTTTACTTCTTGTGTCATGATCTTGTTTCACCCAATGAAGGTTTGATTTGTGAAAACCTTGCTCTGATACCACTTGTTGTCCCTAGGCACCAAGAAGGGGGGTTGAATTGGTGAATAAAAAATTTAAAACAGAGATGAAGAGAAAAAGAAAGAATAATGAGGACACAAGGATTTTATAGTGGTTCGGGCAAAACTAACCCTACATTCACTCCTCAATCACTCAATTGGGTATTTTACTAAATCAATAGTGTTTTCAAGCTCACACTCAACTTGTTACAACTTGTGTTTTAATGGCTAACACACAACCTTACAACAAAGTGTTTTCTAGGCTAACACAAAACTTCACTCAAGTGTTTTAACAGACTTACACTAAAACCTTTCTTAAAGTGTTTTTGCAGGCTAACATAAAACCTTACAATTTGGTGTTTAATGTTCACACCTAACACATGTAAAGAAGATGAAGAAAATGAGTAGCAAAGATTAAGAACTCTCAATACTTGTAATAAATTTGTTAGCAACCTCCTTCATGGCTGTTTGGTGGGGTATTTATAGCCAAACTTCACCAAAGAGCCGTTGCAGATGAAAGCTCTCTAAATCTTTGAGACAAGCTTGACAGATTTTGCATTTAATGCTTGTCAGCGTGAAATCGCGGTCGCTACTATCTTTCGCGGTCGCGAAATCCAAATTCTTCAAAGGAAACCCCGTTTGTTTCTAACGGCTAGTCCACGGGTCAGCTTCTTATTAGTTAACTGGAAAAATATAGTCGTTGTCCTTCACCTACTTTCAGAAGTCGCGGTCGCAATCTTTTCTTGCACAGGTCGCGATAGAGGCCGCGAATCCAACTGCCAAATTGGTTAACTTTCTTCCACAAAGATCGCGGTCGCTACCAGCAAGATGTCTTTGCGATTTTTTACTTCCAACAGTCTTATGAGACACTTGTCAAGCTGTGCTTGTAGACTTGCTTCCCTCTTGAATATCTTTGAAATTCGCAGTCGCGACTCAACCGAGACTTCTATCGCGAATTCATCTGTGTCAGTCTGACCTTTCTCTTTTCAAGGATCGCGGTTGAGAATGACACTGCGATTTCGCCTGTTTGATTTTCAGCATGTCTTAACATGAATCGCGGTCGCGAATCTTAGGTTGCGGTCGCTATTTACATGTTACTTTGGAATTCATCAACTTCTTCATTTCTTCTTGAGAGATTGATTCAATTCTGCAACAACAACACTTTTTTGAAATATTAGTGATGATCAATTTACTTTGTTAAGATCAAAAGAGGTTATAAACCTAGGATTGATTATCCTAGTTTAACACGGATGAACTAAATCAAAATAATAGAAAAATTTTTCAATCACACACACCATTGATAAAAGAGCTGGCTAAAGTGTGAAATCTCAAGCACTTACAATAAGCTCATATTGAAGGGGAGATTTTGGCTGTGTATTGCGGAACCTTTTTTTTTAATTTAATCATTTGGCAATCAGTTCTATCTAGTGGGGTTTCTTATCATTAAAAAAACCAAAAAAAAAAAAAAGTAAAAATATAATTTAATTTCTCAATTTTGATCTCATTTATGGCTTCGTTCCTTTATTTTGAGGAAATTATTAAAATTCTCTCAACTTTTTATATGAATGTCTTTTTGTTATATTTTCTATTAAATAAATTTAAAATTGCAATAAGTTTTATTTTCTGATAAATATATTTAAAATTTATCTTTTCCATCATTACTACGTACTACTTTTTATAATAAATTTCTTTGTAATCATCTCTTATAACCAAAAAAAAAAAAAAAAAGCGATCAATATTCAATATATCGAGACAAACTCAATCTGTACCAATTAGAACTAATAAATATCACAAGTAAAAATAATAATAATAATCTAGATGTATTTTCCAGTTTTCGAATAGGTTCTCCGGATTTGCAGCGCAATTCAAATCAATAGACCAAGATTTGCAAAACTCCTGAAAAACAAAAAGCAAATTTGCAGAACCCAAGTTCATAGAACCAAGATTTGCGGGATTCAAACCAGCATCTGTGCTCCGTTCAATCCCCTCCTTTCCTCTTTGGTATAGACTAGCGCCATGAAATAGAAAAAAGCAAATTTAAAATCAAGAAGCTTAAAATGATGTCTGACCTACGAAGTTAGTTTTTCTGGATGAGCTCTCGATAAAACGATGTCGTACTGAAATGAGGCCGGCCAGTCCATAACCAAATTAAATAAACCATCATCCTCGCCACTGGCATGCCGGTGCCTTCTCATTTCTTTGTTGTCCAAATCTTCAGGAATCGATCAACTAGGCTGTTTGGGTTGGAGATAAGGAAGAGCAAGTAAAGGAAGGGTAAGTTTGTACTTATGAAAATGCAAGTCTTTTAAATGAAGGGAAGGGAATATCTGTCCATACTTGATTTTATTTCATTTTTCTTACAGCTCAAATTAACACGCAAGAAAGGGGAAGGGAAAGGTTAGATAAAAAAGATTTTTTTTTTTAATTTTATCCTTATTTAAAATTAAAAACTCTAAATTGTCTTTAGTTAATAACTAAAAGCCCAAATCATATAAACTAGAAACTTCACTTTGTTTTCATCAGTGCTGCTCTTTTGGCCCTTTTTGGAGTGATTTGTCCTTCTTTTTACATGCAAGTACTTAATGATTTTTTTTTCTAAATTATTATATTTTTGTCTACAATCATATTTGAATGGATGCATTTACTAGTATTTATGATGATTGTGTTGTAGATGTAAAACATTGATCTACATTTTTAGCTCAATATATTGCATGTTTTAATCGTTCAAATGTGAAATTAAAAATTAAATATTTAATCACATAAATTTAATTGCGATACCTTGATAAAGAAAAAAAAATTTACATTAGTTTGAATTTTTGTAGAACTCAAAATGAAACTTATAATTGTAGCAATTATTTGTTAAATTAGAGGTATATATATATATATATATATATATTATTTAAGTACTTTTAGTGTTTAACTTTCCTTTACTTATATTTCCTTCTAAAGAAGAGAATATGTATTACCTTCCATTCCTCTTACTCATCTCCCAAACAAGGGTAAGATTAATATGTACAAATCCTCTTTATTTTCCTGTCTTCCCTTTCCTTACCTTCTCTTATCTTTCCTTTAATCATCCTTTTCATCTCTCA
This sequence comes from Omphalea diandra, assembly GCA_949677035.1. Lineage (NCBI taxonomy): Eukaryota > Viridiplantae > Streptophyta > Magnoliopsida > Malpighiales > Euphorbiaceae > Omphalea > Omphalea diandra. Next base: position 19,356 of record CATIWR010013556.1, on the reverse strand, counting down.
TCCAAATGGGTTGTTTCATGACACAAATTGAGATGAGATTTTTTAATTATGGTTGGTTATTATTTTGTTTCATTGATGAAAATTTGGTTAGAGTTAGTAATTTTTTCAGATAATTTCATGAGTATGAGATGCTTCAATGGAACAAAAAAAAGTAAAAAGAAAATGAAGTCGAAAAGGGTTAGGATGAGGGTACTTTTGGAAATTAAATTTTGAATTACTATCCCCTTGTTTAGATTGGGATTTTTTATGATTGGTAGGATTTTGTAAGGTTAAAGACCTTCACACCCTATTTGGAAGCTAATTCCCATGGTAGGGTGAGATTTTTATAAAATTTAAAATTCTTTCAAAACCTCCATTTTCTCAACCCTTCAATTTGGCAAGTTGAGGTCACCCTACTTAGAAAACTAATTCCCATGGTAGTAAGAATTTTGGAAGGCTTTCAAAACCTTCATTTTCTCAACCCACCAATTTGGTTGAGGGGTTGGTTTTTTTTTTTTTTTTATTTTAATTTTTTAACCTTATTTTATTTTTATAATTTCTATTTTGCCATTTTTTTAAAAGTCAATATTCAGAAGGTATTTTAATAATTTCAGTATAAAATTTTCATTAAACTTTTTCTTCTAATCAAACAAAATATACTATAAACCGTATATATACTATAAATTGTACTTTACCATTTTTTCAAATAAGATAAAGTTAAAATTTTAATTTTATCCTACTAAACTATACCTTATTATTCTTTTCAAAACCTTATCTTACCTCACCTTACCATCCATTTTTTCAAAAAGAGTGGTAAGGGTATATTTAGGCGTATGCACTTAGTCAGTTCAGTTTATTTAATTTGATTTTATACTAAAATCAAATAAACTGAATTTTATATTTTAAAACTGAATCGAACTAAAATTTTTAAGAAAACTAAATAAATCAAATCTATTAAACCGAATTTTATATATCTACAAATTGAATCGAATTAAACCTATAAAACTTTAGTTTGATTCGATTTAACTAAATTACATGTATTTTAAATTTGATTCTATTCAAATTAGTTTGATTTACTAATAATTTTAGTTTATTCTATTTTTTTAGTTTGTATATAAAAACCTAATTGAAATTCAATTTGAATTTTTTTAAATGAAAATCAAAGCAAACCAATTTTTATTAAAATCAAATCGAATGGGTTGAATTAAATAGTTTCAATTAATAATTTCAGTTCAATTTGATTTTTGCTCATCCTTAGGTATGCCTGTTTTTTTTTTTTTTTTAATTAAGTTAAGATTTGAGTCTCTTATATTTTATTGACCAAAAGAAATATATATTTTATTTAGATTGAAAGATTTTCATTTCACGAAATTGAACATGAATGAAATTTTAATGGATTCATTAAAATAGAAAATGGAATTACAAATTAGATCAAAATAAAAAAGAAAAATAATTCTTTTTTTTTAAAAAAAAATTCCCAATTGATTACCCACATACATATGGGCTACATCCAATTACATGATCGGCCAGTTTGGCAAAACCAATAGTTTGGCCCATCGAATCGATATTGGCTTAGTCCATATACAACTTTTCAGCCCATAGCCCATTCTAATTCAAAGAGGAAAAAGAATCCTATTCCAACATGGACAAGGAATACTTCAATCCTTGTATATAGAGGTTGTTATCTGTTGGCCCTAGTGCATCAAGAAGGGGGGTTGAATTGGTGGCAAATTTGAAGTTTTGATTTTGGAGGAAGCTCACAAATATGAAAGATTAGAGAAAGAGAAGGAGAAAAATGAACACAAGAGTTTTATAGTGGTTCAGGTATTAACTAACCCTATATCCACTCTCTAATTCACCAATTGGGTGTTTCACTCAATTACTAATATTTTACAAGCTTACACTTAACTTAATGTTTAGGCTCACATCAAACCTTACAAGTGTTTTCCCAAGGCTCACACTCAACCTAGTATTTTAGGCTCACACCAAACCTTACAAGTGTTTTCTCAAGGTTAACACTCAAACCTATGTAAGAGTTTTACAACTAGGTTAACTCTCAAACCTAAATAAGAGTTTTCTAAACAAGGGCTCACTCTCAAACCCAACCCAATATGTTTAAAACTCACACCAAACTAAGTACAAAGAAATAAATAATTAAAGTTATGAATTAAACTTTGCAAGAGTTTTGACGCATATCAATATTTTTTTCTCTTGCATTCAAGTCCATTTGGTTATGTATTTATAGGCAATAGCCACCAAAGAGATGTTACAAAGAAACTATGTTTAAATCTTCAAGTTGTGCTAGGCATATCTTGTATTAAATGCTCGTCAAATGAAATTCGCGGTCGAGACTGAATTCACGATCGCTAATTTTGAACTGTGTTTAACGGCTAGTTCACGTGGCATGAAACATTGGTCTCTTAAAAAACTAGTAATTGGATCTTTCTAACGAATCTTAAAATTTATGGTCACTATTTTTCTTTTCGGACGCGATTGTCAATGTGAAATCATCTGTCTAATATGGAGATGTCATTTTTAAAATTTACGGTCGCTACTGAAATTTGCAATCGCGACTTTTGAATCTCAACAACTCTTTTTTCAAAATTCGCAGTCGCTAATTTCGAAAGCAAATTTTCATACTTGGAGTTTCTTGCTTTTAATCACTTCTATTCAACTCCCAATGAGATTCTATCTTAATATCTGCAAAAACAACACTTAACATTGATATTAGAACCTTTCAATCCATATTGTCAAGATTAAAAAAGAGTCTTGACTTAGGTTTGAATAGCCTAATCCAACAATCTCTTCGTTTTTGACTTTGACAATCTAGATTGAGTATGCAAAGAATAAAGAATCAATTATGCATACTCCTAAGAGAATGATTGTGAAGTGATTCAAATCATAAGTGTAAAATTGCTCCCCCTCAAACCATAATTCCATTTACTTATTCTAATAAGATCATTATCTTAGCTTATTAAAAATGTAGACAATGATATCTCCCTTTTTTGTATGTTCCCTCTTTGTATATTCAGTCAATTATCTCTCCGTCTTTATCAAGATCAAAAAGAGAGGAAAAGGAGGGAATAAGAGAGAGAATGAGGAATATGAGAGGGAATGACCACAAACTTGTAAAATGTACAAACTCAAATTAGAATAGCAAACATAAGTAATTTTGCACAATTGATCACAATATGTGACATAAGAAGATAAATGGATGAAACATAAATTCCATGGAAATTTTATATAGAAAAAAATATAAATGCAAAATAATTAAAACATTTAAAGATGTTTTAACATATAAACTAGGGCTAAAAATTTAAGAATTTTCATATATGACCCTAGTATAGAGTATATGATTTTTTTATGATTGATTAGAATATTTGAAATATAGAAAACCTCAAATGCAAAATGAATTGATTCGACTCATCACACAATCAATCAAATCAAATCAAACATGTCAACACACACACACACACACACACACACACACACACACACACATATATATATATATATATATATATATCAAGCAATAAAAATCCTCCTAAATGTATGCATAAATATGTTAAGTTAAAAACATAAGGGATAAGAGATACATTACAAGTTTAGTATCAATGGCTTGATACCAAATAACCCTTTGAAACTTTATCCCTTCTTCATTAGCAATCTCCATTTACCGTTAGATTTTCCATGATGAGAATTTGGTGAATGAGTCTTCATCCTACAATATTAAACATTATGTTTTGGTACCCAAACATACTTGGGTCCTTGGGGGTTAGTCTTGGAAGAGTCCTCCAATTTAAGGTGTGCCTTCCAATTGTGGCAAAATACATTTATGTGCCCATGTCTCATGCAATAATGAGATTGGAGCTTAGACTTGTGAGTCTTTCTCCTACGCACAACCTTAGTATGAGTAGGGGTCCTTCTCATACTTTGGTGATGAGAATGTATGCAAGTGCATGAGTCATTAAGAGTATAACAGAATTTTTTTTGTTTGTGTGGTTGAACATGCTTTCTTTTTTTTTTTTTTAATAAATGTAAGCATAATTTGCTTTTTGACCCTTGGCTTTTAAGCCTTGAGGGTCTTCCTTTACCCTTAGGCATATGAGCCTTAGTGCTAGGAGCACCTCTCTTCCCTATGACCTCAATACTTGAAGTTTGAGGTGTTGATGTTGTAATGAATGTAGTGAGTGAAGAAGTAGATGAAGGGGCTCCATTGAAACCTAGACCGTGTCTTACTAAAGGAGGTCTTTGAGAAACAATAAGTGTATTCAAGGCTTTATTTCCCTTGTGAAACTTAGAAATAAAGTTTCTAAGTTCTATAACTTCAACCCTCAAAGAATCATTTTTCTTTCTTAAGGAGTTAAGAGAGGATGAAGAATTAGAAAGACTCTCTAAAGACTTTTTGAGTTCTTTATTAGAAGTCCTCAACTCACTTACAAGATCATTTAAGGATTTAAATTCATCCTCTAGTTTAAAACATTTTTTGTTGTAAGTTTTCATTTGTGATTTATATTTATCACATATCAAAGTAAGAGCTTCAAGAAGCTCATCATCTATATCATCAAATACATCATAATCATCATAAGAGTGTGGAAAAGTACTTACCTCTTTAGAGGAGTCCTCTTGAGCCATGAAGTAAAAGTTTGCTACTGTGTCTTCTTCTTCATCTTCATCACTTGAATCATCATCCCAAGTAGCCTGAAAGGTCTTCTTTTCCTTATTATGATAGGAAGATGACTTTTTTTGGATTCTTCTTTCTTTTCTCCTTTTCATCAACTCCTTGGTCCTTCTTGATATTTTTGCAAGCTCTTTTTCTTCTTTATCACTTTTATTTAAGTCACTTGAGCTTAAATAATCTTCTTGAGTTTTGAAGACTAGAGCTTTCTTCTCCTATTTGTGTCTTTGTCCTCTTAGCTTCTTCATCTCTTCATCTTTCTTGAGAGCCATCTCATAAGTGAGAAGCTTACCAACGAGGGCATTAGTTGGCACTTTCCCAATCTCCGGATTAAACTCTTGAATGTTGCATTCTCTTACACCAAATTTATCCAACAGAAGAGATTTGAGGATTTTAGTATTTACCTTATAGTTAGTAATAATCCTTCCAAACCTTTTCATGTTTGTGACAATAGAGATGAGTCTATTTGTCATTTGGGTATGCTTTCATGGTCTTTCATCATGAAGAACTCTCACTTTGTCACATACATCTCTAACCTACTTGATTTCACAAGACTTGTACCCTCATGATAGTTTTCTAATTCTTTCCATATGGCATGTGTAGTTTGGCAATGTTAGATTCTTCCAATTTCATCTCTTGACATAGAGCTTAGAAGAATAGCCATTGTCCTCGTGTTCTTCCCATTTGCCTTCCTTTGCATTTCACTCCATTTTTCTCTTGCAATTGCCACCTCTACTCCTTCAATCATCTTTGTTGGAGGCTTCTACTCTTCAAGTATATAATCCCATAAGTTGATGAGATTGCTATCAAGATAGATATCCATTTTATGCTTCCAAAGAGCATAATCATTGCTATCAAAGTGGGGATAAAGATGAGAGTGGACTCCTACTTGTACCATTCATCTTTTCTCACACAATTAAGGCTTGAATTAAGATTTGGCTTTGATACCAATTATTGGCCCTAATGCATCAAGAAGAGAGGGAGTGGGGGGGGGGGGGAGGGTTGAATTGGTAGCAAATTGGAAGTTTCAATTTTGGAGGAAGCTCACAAATATGAAAGATTAGAGAAAGAGAAGGAGAAGAATGAATACGAGTTTTATAGTGCTTCGGTATTAACCAACCCTACATCCATTCCTCAATTCACCAATTTGGTGTTTCACTCAATTACTAGTGTTTTTCAAGCTTACACTTAACTTAGTGTTTAGGCTCACACTAAACTTTATAAGTGTTTTCCCAAGGCTCACACCAAAACTTACAAGTGTTTTCCCAAGGTTAAGACTCAAACCTATACAAGAGTTTTACAACTAGGCTAACTCTCAAACCTAAACAAGAGTTTTCTAAACAAGGGCTCACTCTCAAACCCAACCTAAGGTGTTTAAAGCTCACACCAAACAATGTACAAAGAAATAAAGAATTAAAGTTATGAATTAAACTTTGCAATAGTTTTGGCACATGTCAATGTTTTTCTCTTGCATTCAAGTCCATTTAATGATGTATTTATAGGCAATAACCACTAAAGAGACGTTGCAAAGAATCTATACCTAAATCTCTAAGTTGTCCTAGGCATATCTTACATTAAATGCTCGTTAGACTAAATTTGCAGTCACTAATTTTGAACTGTGTCTAACAGCTAGTCCACGTGGCATGAAACCATTGGTCTCTTCAAAAACTAGTCATTGGATCTTTCTAATGGATCTTAAAATTTGCGGTTGCTACTTCAAATTCACGGTAGTTATTTTCCTTTTCGGACACGATTGTCACCGTGATATTGTCTATCTAACATGGAGATATTATTTTTAAAATTCGCGATCGCTACTGAAATTCGCGATCACGACTTTTGAATTACTTGGAGTTTCTTGCTTCTAATCATTTCTATTCAACTCCCAATGAGATTCTATCTTAATATCTGCAAAAACAACACTTAACATTGATATTAGAACCTTTTAATCTATATTGTCAAGATCAAAAGAGAGTATTCACTTAAGTTTGAATAATCTAGTCTAATATTATCAAGTACTATGATCATCTTTACATTCACTCTATTTATTCCCTTAAGCAAAGTCATTTAGGCATTAGAGTGGGCTTTCGACAACAGGTCGAACTCCCTCTCATCATTATTTGCCATGTAGCAACTAAACTAAGACCATTCGAGTTGATCCCCTCAACCCAAGAAGACCTAGTTGAATTGACTACAACGGTGAGCCTCACAACATCAATGGTGTGTTAAGTGGGGGGCGACACAACAACCTTTCAAATTTTTAGCTATGACTTCTCCTAATGACCCAATCACCCCATAAATCAACAACTAGTCCAACGTCTTAGAAAACACAAACACATTGAATCCTTTAACCTTCACAACGTAGGTAGTTCAGGGGAATTAAGCCTTTAACACCATTGATGCATAAATTCAAGACACTTAAGTTGCAATCTAACTCACAACCACTTATGCAAAATTCACTACAATGTTGAAGAGGGTTAAATAAGTTGTCCTATAGAACTAGGATCCTTTAATCGTACTACAAATCCCTTTTGTCAAACAATCAAAGCCCCCACTCATGCCACCTTGACAGGACCACATTGCAAAAGACTCAACCCAAAAGGAATGAAAAACTTGTTGATCAGAGACTTATAATAATATGAATGAGTCTTTATATCAGCTTGTAAAGAGCCAAGCCATATGTTCAAAAAAGCATGTGTTTAGAAGATAAAACCTGCAAAAAAAGATCTTAGAGTGGTGAAATGAGCATAGTGCAAAGAGCACTTTGCTTTTGACTATCATTCATATGACCATAATCCCTTTGCCTCTGAAGTGCAGACCAAGCCAGTGTACTATAAGTTCAAGCTATACCATTTATTGACAACTACAATGGGACAACTAACTCCCAAATCCATCTATATAAGTTCAAGTCTATACTCGACCTATACAACTGCTCTTATGCTCTTCTATGCAAGATTTTCCTAACTACTCTAGAAAGAGGTAGCTTAAAGATCGTAACAGAACATAGTTCATGGATCCATTTATTGCTTCATACAACTTTCCCAACTACTTACATTTCCATTTGTTTCAATAATCCCTTAGGTAAAGATCTCTTAAGACGTGCATCAGGTTGTCAAATAAGCAGATGAGTCATTAAGAGATTACCTGATTGAATTCAACAAAGTGGTTATACAAATTTATAGCCTCAATCACAAAGCTATCATGGATAATGATTCAAAATTGTAAGAATTAAGGTCTTTTTTTCTTCCCTCAGCATCGATCCTCCTAAAAATTTTTACTAGTTAAAAGAGAGAAGTAATTAGTTCATCTGTTTGGATGGCAACATGCAAACTTACTCCCATAGATCGTACATGAGGAAAGATAGTAAGGGGTGAAGGGATAGTAAAGGTGACAAAGGCCAAGTCAAGCTTCGATAAACTAAGTGGCATTTTAGCTCTGTACTATACACCCTTCATAGTTAGTAGTAGTGAGGTCCTTCACTAGATTAGATGAATGAGAGAAAGGATCCAATTCCTTTGCCTATTAAAATGCTTAAATACAAAAAACAAAGATAAGTACTATTACCAAAAACAAATATAAGTACTATAACTTCCACAAGGATAACAAGTATGATATGAAAGAATGCAGGGTTTTGAGGAATGAGATCAAGAGGTTAGTATAATAAGGCAAGCTCAATCAATTCAAGAAAAGGCCAACTCTAGAGGAACCCCAATATAAGCCCCACTAAGAAAAAACATAGAAGGACAAAAGGCTTATAGTAGATAATATGTCGGAGTCATTAATGTAAATTACAAGTAAAGCTATAGGGGGACAACTCAACCTAAAGAAAAAGGTAGATCTAAAAGGTATACGTCATAAATGGTATGAGAGATAGGGAAGAATGGATGATCATATGTTTTATCCCCTCATTTCTCCTTTATAGATGATGAAAAGTTGCATACCCCTTATACAGACACCCTAACGGTTCAAGGCCAAATCAAAGATTACCTAGTTAAGCACATCCTCATAGATGATGGCAACTTAGTGAATATGATGATTGTCAAGGCATATAAGGCCCTAGAATAGGTTCTCAAGAAGTTAAGGCCAATCACCCCTGATTACCCTTACCAAAGTAGATGTATTAGTGTATGTTGAGCTAGATATAGAGTTAGGAGACACAAATATCATAAAAAAAAAAAAAATTCAAAGCCATATGGATGATTTTAGACACCTCATTTGCCTATAATGCCATCATTGTGAGGCTTATCCTATATGACATTACTGCTTGCACATCCATTAGGTTCCTAACAATGAAGATCCTTACCGAATGTGGTGTAGCGATAGTAAAAGAGGACTAAAAAGTGGCTAGAGCAACCTACATAAACATCCTTAAGAAAGTAAATCGTATAATCTCCATTAATCCATTAGATGACTTCGTAAATGACATCTCTAAAACAATTAGACTTATAGCGGAGTTAAAACTTCTATCAGTCAATGAAGGATGAACCTTTAAAATTGAAACAAAGTTAAATGAGACAGTTGAGAAAGACATTAGCTCGATTTTGTTAAATAATTTGAAAACATTTACATGGTATCTATTGAACATCATTCGGATAAGCCCTTCAATCATAACCTACAAGCTAAGATTGGATTGTTCGATCAAGCCTATCAAGTAAAAGTAGAGGAATCATGTCATCAAACACTAGCAAGCCATAGTCGAAGAAGTCTATAAGCTACTCCATGTGAGCTTCATCTAGGAGGTTCAGTACTCAAATCAACTCGTGAATGTAGTGTTGGCAAAAAAGTCGAAGAAAAATAGAAAATTTATATTGACTTTACTAATCTAAATAAAGATTCCTAAAAGATAGTTGCTTTCTGCCCAACATAATAAATCACTCAATCTCTATAAAGCCTCTATATGTCTCCCCAGATGACATCCTTAATATAGTTGAACTTACAAAAGAGTTAAAACTTTTACTTGTCAGTAGAGGACAAACCCTTAAAATCAAAACAAAACTAGTCGAGCCGATTGAGAAAGACATTAGCTTGGTCCTATCAAATAGTTTGGAAAACATTTGCATGGTCCTTATCCAACATCACTAGGATAAACCCTTCAGTCATAACCCACAAGCTAAGCTTCACTAGCTCAATCAAGCTTATCAAGTAGAAGAGGAGGAACCATGCCCTCAAATGCTAGAAAGCCATAGCTGAAGAAGTCTGCAAGCTACTCTATATGAGCTTCATTTGGTAAGTGTAATACCTAAACTAGCTCATAAATATAGTGTTAGGAAAAAGCCAAATAAAAAATAAAGGATTTATGTTGACTCCACTAATATAAACAAATCTTGCCTGAAAGATAGTTACCCTCCACCTAACATAAATCAACTTCCATTACTGGGTACGAGCATTATACCTTCATTAACCCTTTAGTTGGCTATTACCAAATCAAGATGTTCATTATAGATAAAGAAAATACCATTTTTTTCACATATGATGGAACTTACTACTATTAAGTAATATCATTTGATCTTAAAAATGTAAGTTCTACTTAGCAAAGGTTGGTCAACCACATGTTTAAGGATAAAATTGGTAAAGTAGTTCAAGTATATGTGGATGACATGATAGTCAAAAGCCGTTAAGCTAAAGATCATACTAGAGACCTCAAAAAAGCCATAACAATCTTTAATCAATACTACATGAAGCTTAACCATGAAGAATGCGCTTTTAAAGGTCAAACAAGAAAGTTCTTAAGGTTCATGATCTTACAAAGGGGAATAGAGGCTAACATGAAAAAATTTGAGCAAACCTAGAAATGGAGCCCCCCAAAATAGTTAATGTGGTCTAAAAGCTTAATGGGAAGATCATTTCTTAGGTAAGTTAATCTCATCTTCAACTTGGGGCTACCTGTTGTTCTTCAAAACATTAAAAGTCCTTAAGAACTTTTCATAGATTGTTGAGGGCCAAAAGGCATTTGAAGAATTAAAGGTTTTCTTTTGCTCACCATAACTAAGATGCCCCCAATAAGACGAGTAACTTATTATGTACCTAGTAGCCACCAAAGAGACTGTAACATTGGTGTTCATATGAGAAAAAGTCAATAAACAAATGCCCAAATATGTCAACAAATTACTAAAAGGGTTAGAGGTTAATTACCTAGTTTTAGAAAAACTAACATACGTATTGGTTAGCTCGATAATAAAACTTAGGCACTACTTCTATGCTCACACTATCACTATCTATATGGATAAACCACTATGTTAGATACTACAAAAGGCTGAGATCTCAGGGCAAATAGCTAAGTGGGCGGTCATGCTCTAACAATTTGACATTAGTTTGAGCCAAGACATGTAATGAAGGTTTGGTCTTGGCAGACTTTGAACTAAACTAATAGGGACCGAACATGAATAAGAGATTGCCCCTAGTAAATAAGAATGGAAACTATATGTTGAATGTGTACCAAACTTAAAAGGTGTAACAACTTGAATAATCTTAAAAGGCTCGAGTTAGATTACTATAATATATGCACTAGGCTAAAATTCTAAGCCACTAATAATGTTATAGAATATAAAGCTCTAATCACTAACTATAATAAGAACAAAAGGTTCAAACTAAGGATCCCTCTATCTATAGTGACTCATGATTGGTCGTTCAACAATTGCTTAGCTAGTATGCCATTAAAGACCCCAACATGACCAAATATGTCAAACATGCCAAACATCTCCTGGCTAACATTGAAATGAAAGGGGCAATTGGGAACTTAAAATAGATGGCCTAGATTGATAATGAAGAGGTAGATTTCTTGGCTAAACTTCTTCCCTCCCCCTAAGCTACTTTGTCTGATAAAGTCTTACTAGAAGAATGAGAAAAACCTAATGTCCTTTAGAAAATGTACATCGCCATCATAATTGAAGAAGATAATTGGATGAGCCTTTTAATAAAATATTTGAAATATGGACAACTTCCTACTGATATAAAGAAAACCTTATCATCAAGCAAATTAAAGAATGATGGAGTTTTGTATAAAAAGATTTCCTGGCCAAACTTTTTGCCTCACCCACAAGCTACTTTACCTGATGAAGTCTTACTAGAAGAACAAGAACAACCCACGTCTTCTAACAAATGCACATTGCATCATAATTAAAGAATATAACTAGATGAACCCCTTAATCAAATATTTGAAATATGGGTAACTTTCCACTGATATAAAAAAAGATAGAGTTAACATCAACAAAGGTGTCTACTATTCAAAAATGATGAAGTTCTGTACAAAAGATCTTATATCTAGTCTTGATTCAGATGTGTTTTCTTAAATAATGGGAATTATGTTCTTAAAAAAATACTTGAAGACATATATAGAGGTCATGAGGTTACATCTACCTTAGCTCAAAAAGCTATCTTATCAGGCTACTTCTATCCCTTCATGTCTAAAGACACTAAAGAGCTCATACAAAAATGAGAAGCTTGGCATAGTACGATTCCTTACCAATTAGTAACCAATCAGTAGCCCATTGGCTCAACATCCTAATAGGGGATTGATATCTTTAGACCTTTCTTATAGGCATCATGTCAAAAAAGGTTTATAGTAATAGACATAGATCACTTTATCAAATGGCTCAAGGTTAAAATTCTTACCACCATCACCCTATCCAAAATATTAAGCTTTTGTAAGAAAACATGTTCTATCAATTTAGTATTCTAAGAGCACTGATCACTATAATGGCTAGCAATTTAATAGTGAGTAGTTTAGAACCTACTATGCTGACTTAACCATCGACCTTATAATTACCTCAATGGCTCACTCCCAGACAAATAGGATGATTAAAGTAACAAATTGAGTCATCTTATAAGGCTTAAAAGAGGATTAGGAGATTCAGGGGGAGCTTGGATAGAGTAACTCAACCACATCCTTTAGGCCTTTTGTATAACCCCAAGGACTGCCATAGGCCAAACACCCTTGTCGTTAGTTTATAAAATAAAGGTAGTCATTCTTGTTGAGATTAGCCTCCCCTTTTATCGAGTACTTCACCACAACCTTAAACAAAAAGAAATTAAGTTATGCTTGAACTTAGATCTCTTGGCTGAGAAAAGAGACAATGTTGTTATTTGAACCACTACCTGCCAATAAAAGGTAGCTTAGTTCCATAATAGAAGGGTGAAGCACCGACCCCTTATAATATAGGGTCTAGTCCTCAGAAGAGCTAATGTAGCCCGAGGAGAAGTAGACATTGGTAAGCTCAGAGCTAATTAGAAGGGGCCATTTAGAGTAGCTAGAGCATTGGGAGTGGTAACTTACAAGTTGGAAATAATGGATAACAAGCCCATGCCTTGAACATGGAACATGGAAGCTCTCAAGAAGTATTTTCTCTAAACAACCTTAGTTATTCTTCATTGTAATCAAGATTAAGCTATACCTTAACCTTGTATCGATCTCATTTAACAAATAAATGAAAGATCTTTATCCTCTTCTTCAATATAAGTTACTCATTTACTTTTTTTGACTAGCTAAAATCACTGTGATTTATGCCTACTTAATAAACATACGACATTAGAGCAAGGGCTATATCCTGCCCTAAGAGTCACATTAAAGCAATATGTTCCAAGCTTATAAGACCTATACATCACAAAAGTCAAAGCTAAGCCTAAGGCTAAGGAATGCCTTGACTTGCCTAAATGAGATACACTTAATATAACTAGTTCGACCTTGCTAGCTTAGTGCCCTAATAGCCACTTATTTGGCTTAGTATTTCAATTACTACCTCTTCTTAACAGCTTAATGATCAATCTCCTGTGAAAATTTTTTTAAGTCTAGAGGCTTAGTTATCCTTTAATATGGTTTATTAAAGGTTTAAAGAGATATGTTGAGTAATCATTTACAAAGTATTAAAAACTTAGATGCTCACCTAAAGAAGTATAAAGGACACAAATGATGAAAAAAGGTTAACTTCATTACCTAGAAATTTTTTTACTAAAAATTAAAAGATGGGCCAAGATTTACAATAACATTTATAACTACTCCTTTAGCGCATCCCCTTTTTCTCTTCCTCTTCTTCTTCTTCTTCTTCCTATTAACCCTATATAGTTGAAGTCTAGCTTAGGATGTGCCTTTGTTAGTTCATGCCTTATCTTGGCATTATAGTTAATACATATCCCAATCTAGTTGCCAAACCTTGTGTTTTTCTTCCTTTTTCTACCATAGTTTAATTTGTTAGTCAATATTGGCATTTTTTTGGGATATCTCCTCTAGCTCTGAGACCCTTGTTGTCTCAAGATTAGGCAGCTTATGCTACTTTTACCTTAGATGCCTCCAATGCAATATGGGTTGAGCTCAGAATGTTTGCCCCTTGAACTACTTTCTTTAAGGTGTCTTTATAATCCTTCTTTAGTATAGTAAGGTTATCCTTTACCGTAATAAGTTGCTTCGCTAGCTTTGTAATGATTTGAGTATCCTTCTTCAAGGATTTCAGCCTTTAGCTTAGAATTGCCTCGACTGCTGCAACCTAACCAAAAAAATAAAAACATAAGTAAATGCAAATATTTGACCTTAATGCTATCCTTATAAGTTGATCAGTTTAACTTACCTTGAAATTATGCATCTTTACATGGTCTATAAGCTACCTATTGATCAGGTGCTCCAGCTTCTCCTTATCACTCGATAAGACATAGATCCTCCCTAATGTTTTATTGACCATCAAATGGCTTAGGATGCATTATTTTTATTGAACCTTAAGATGCCCTGAATTAAGACATCTACTTAGATTATCAAGCAGTATAAAATAGGTCATTGTTTGAGTCAATGTCCACCACTTTCACTCAAGACATCTTTAGGGGCTCATCTACAGTCGCTAGTACATCCAAGTGGTCAAAAATAAGAGGAGGGGTGAATATTGGCTCGTCCCCTTCTTCCCCAAATGACATAAACACCTCCATTTGTTGCACTTATTTCTTGGAAGTAACCTTCTTCAATTGCATACGAGGAAACTTAACACTGCTTGACATAGCTCTAGCCTTCTTTTATTGGGCAATCTTCTCTTGAATAGCCTTATAGTCCATTTATGCACAATAAAGAAGTGTTCACATCAATTAGTACACGTAGTATAGAAAATAAAAAGAGAACACTAGCATGCTCCATAGTTGGGTAAGGGTGAATAATCGATTGGTTTAGTCAGCTTTGAGGGTATTTTTAAACCAAATTACATAAATCGATTTAGTGAAATTGTAAATTGAATTGAACAATAATCTATAAAAATTGAATTACACTAAACTAAATAAACTAACATAATATAACTATAAATAAAATCGAATAAAAAATTTATAAAAATTGAGTATATTGAATTGAATAAATTGAAAATTCATAAAAATTGAAGCAACAAAAAATTGCAAAAGAAATAAGACTAAGGAAATTTGCAAAAAAAAAAAAAATGTTACCAGAAATAATTCATCATAAATAAGTAATTGACATAGTTGTAAAGCAAAAACTAGAGACACCAAACCAAGATTACCTTAAAAGAAAAGCTTTTCGCTAATCCCTGCACAATCAACCTTATGATTGTATTACTATCGATAAACAATACAAAATGATAAAAAAAAAAAAACAATTAGAATTTTGTAAGAAATCACCTTTCTTAGAGAAAAGCTTTTAAAGGAAAGTAATTTCAAATATCTAACAAAGTTATTAATCTGAATCAAATACAAACCTGAAAAATGCTCAAAAACACCCACCAAGGAAAGAAAAAAGAATCAATACATAAGACAAGAATACTAAACAAAAACCCATTTCAAAAGTTAAAATTGGGTACCATTTTTTACATAGAATTGTATTGAAATGTGTGGTAGATTTGACAACCCAATAGGGGGGTGAATTGGGTTGTAAATAAAAACATAAACACAAACAAACTGAGCAGAAGCAAACAATATGAATTAACACAAGGATTTTGCAGTGGTTCGACTACTTGCCTACTCCACTTCCCAAGCTTTCACTTAAGCCTTTCTATTCCTTTTGTAGGCTTAGGAACAACCTTTTCCTTTTACAGGCTAAGAAAGAATCTTCCCTTTGATAGGCTTAAGGATAACCTTTCCTTTTTCAAGGCTAAGGGACAACCTTTCTTTTAACCAACTTAAGGACAACCTTCCCTTTTACTAGTTCAAGGACAACCTTCCCTTTTATAGGTTTAAGTACAACCTTTACAATCACTTTCTTTTACAAGGAACAAGAGAGCCAACCCAGCCCCATATATTTCCTAAGGTATAATAAATGCCTCTTAGTTAGGTAGCAAATGCAGTTTCAGTGCTCAAGAAAATCTACTTTTAAAAGAGTAACAAGATGATCTCACTCTACCCAAAATACAAGACAAAGTAACACCAAAGATGTTCTCCAAAGTTTTTAACCTTTCTTTAGTCTTCAAAAATGCTCCTCATATAGCCAAACTTCAAAACTAGTTGTTGGAATAGTTGATGTTGAGTCTAATAGCTTTTTTTGAAAACTAGCCATTAGAGGAGACAACACTTGTTATTTTTCATCAACATCTTTAAACTTGTAATGGTTACTTCCACTATTCATTCTACATGATTCAATGCCCATTAGCTTTGACTACAATGCTTATTGGAGCAAGAACAATGCCTGTTGTTCATTTTCAGAAAGCTTGAACCTGGTGCTCTATTTTTCAAACTTTTGCAAACAAGCTTCAATGCACGCTAAACAATTCCTAACGCTGGTTGGAAATTCCTTCAATGTTTGTTGAGAAGAGCCAACACTTGTTTCAAGTTTTAGAAGTTTGAGCTCAATCTTAGACATTTTTCTAATGCCTATTGCAAAAATGCAATGTCTGTTACTAGGCCAAATCAATGCCCATTGCGAAACCACAATGCATGTGGCAAGGTCCAGAGTGCATAACTCAAATTAGAGCAGTTCTCCAATGCCCATTGCAAAAGGACAATGCTCGTTGTGAGGTTTATAAGACTTTAGCTATTTGCAACATTTATACAACACCTATTATTCATCTTTTAATACCCGTTGAATGGTCCAACGCCCATTACGAATGTCCAATGCCCGTTGGAAGGACTGACTGCAACACTTAAATAAAAACTCTATAATACAAACATTAGAACTTCTCTTGATTTTGTTATAGTTTGTTTTAGTATTCAAAACAAATCATTCAAAGTAGAGAAGAAATGCGAATGCCTTGGGGTCACATGTTCTTCAAACATAATCCTCATTGACATAACAAATTCGAGTATATATTATACCAAAAGCAATTGTAAATTTATAATGTTCCAACAAAAAAACCATAAAACAAGATAAAAAATTAAAAGAAAAACAAATCTCATTTTCTTATTCAAACACAATTTATACCATTAACCGTTGAACTTAATTACCAAACCAATCTATTCAATACAACAACATTAAAATGGAAAGAACACCCACGTTCATGAATATGTAATTAAAACTCATGTCTAGGCCTATGTTACCTAGGTATGAAATTAAAATAAATTTCTATTTTCATTACTTAAGTATGAAATTAAAATAATTTTTCAAACTCCCGTATGCAATTAAAACAATTTTCCATTTCCATATCTAAACACAGTTCAATCAAACACTGAACTTAGGTCTAATCAACCACTTTCATCACCAAAATAAAACATGCAACCATGTTTAGGCATTACTTTGTTACTTGACATCTTTGATTGAAAGAGGTAGAGATGGAAGCCAAACATGCGTAAGAGAGGAACGTAAAAGAGGAAACATGAGTGATAAGTGGAAATGATGAGTAGAGGATAGAGTGTGAAGTAAAGAATAAAGTTACTATGAGATGGAGATAAGGGATGGACTGAGAGAGGACAAGAGAGAGAGAAAGGAACAACTAGATATGGGAAATGAACACAACAAATGTAAATCAATAGAATAGGTTAGATTAAACAATATATTTTAGAGGTTGATTATTTTAATTTCTTTAGTTTTCCAACATTTAAAATTTAATCAATCAAAAACTAAAAATTTAATATTTTAATAAATTGAGTCGAACCACCATATTATATAAACCAAACTTAAAAAAAAATTTGAATAGTATCAGTTCAGTTTGGTTTATTAATTTTTTCAAAAATTTGCTCACACCTATAGCTAGGTAATGTTTTTTAATAAACTCCATCAAATCTTGTTGGTCTTTTATTCAAAGCTTATCTACCAATCCTTCTCTTCCTTAAAGACTTAGAATTTATCATGGCTCCATGCCTTTGTCATCCATATGGAGGGGAAGGGCATTTCCTCGACAATAGTCACTATGAAAAATTTATGCTTCCATCCCTTGATGGAGGATGGGTAATGATTAAACAACCTCGTGCCTAGCCTCGAAGAAATATGGTAGTGATCTTGGGTTGAGCAGTTTGATAGCAAATCTATATGCTTAAATACCCTTAAGGTGAATGGAAGATTTTTTCTCAAGCAAGCAAGTACATCGCAACCAAAATCCTTAATGCGATAGGACTCAATTGGGAGGAAGCCATATTATGAGTCAGAAAGACTCACTATATAGGTAGAGGTATTAACAGTCGAAGCCCAACCTCTAAGTCTTCTTCATACAACATGAACTGCTTAAGTTATAGTGCAAAAAATGCCCTCATATTTAGTTTCAACATAGTTAAAATGAAGCCTTTTAGAATTTAGTACTGTCAGCAAATTATTAGTAGCTCCGACTTGATCATCCCATTCAATATTAGGGAAACTTGAGGGTTTGGCTTTCAAACTTTGAAATGCATTGGTTAAGCTTCCACCTCAGCTAGTTTTGCATATTCTCCTTTAGCTCCTAGCTCCACCACTTAAGCTGGCTTCCCCTACTATCCTTTGCCTACTTTAGCTCATCCTTTCAACATCAATCTCCCTCTCCAATTGCTCATCTTCTTCCTTTACACCTTTTTTTTAACACCAATCTCTTCTTTTAACTTTTTTTCCATAAATAACTTTTCCATTGTTTTTGACAAATCTTTGCTAAAAATAATGGACAGTGGTGGTTTAGTCTCATCTATCAGCCTTGTTCTTAGAATTTAGAATAGTTCTTAAAAAAAGGAAAAAGAAGAAATAGAGAAGAAATAGTAAAATCACGATAAAAAAAATACACCTCTTTCTTTCTAGAGATCTAAATGCAAAGTGAGCAAGAAAAAATTTCAAGTTCTTAAACTCTTTAGCACAACAAAAGCAAATGGGAGGTATCATCATGTCCTATTTATAAGCCTAAAAAGGTAAACTAAGAGTCTGAACCAAATGAATCAGCACCTCATCTAATGGATTAGATCAAATTAATCTGTGGTTACAACCCTGAGTAGGCTAATCACGTGACATATGTAGGTTGTTTTGAATTTTGGATTTTATATTTTAAAATTCCCTCTTAAAGGACCAATGCATCATTACCATCACACTTTCCATATATATTTTCTCAACCCATATCAACCATGTCACTTATTAGCTCGAAAAGCTTAGATTACCTTTTAGTTCAGTATAAGTTCAAATGTTCTCAACTTGATTAGTTTCCTCCTTTTCACTTCTTGGACATGAATAGACTCAGACTGGAGAGGGGAGAAGGGGGGGGGGGGGGGGGGGGGAGATTTTAAATTATAAAAAAAAAAGTGCTCTTTGACAAAAAAAATTAAACCAAAAAATACAAAAAAAAAATATAATAAAAACATATGCACTACAAATAAAAACAAAACAATATTTTATCAAATAAAAAACAAAA
>CATIWR010013542.1:0-10413 GCA_949677035.1 Omphalea diandra | reverse complement strand
TTCTTAGTGAAATAGTCGAATGGAGACTAATTTCAAAAGGGTTTCCCTTCTGCTCTACCTGTACCCATTTTCCTAACAAGGCCGGGACTTCAGCGCATCATACCTTCCTTTCATAGATATCAAATTCAGAAGCGTGATGATGAGGTTGCTTGCAATAGGTTAGTCAGGCTGGCTTTATCTATCTTAATTTTCGGCGGGTCATCTTGTCTTAACAAAAAAAAGACCAAGAGTACATTTGACTTTATGGTCACGCCAGTAGTACAATAACTTGAGGTAGTTCGCTTTATTGATGGGGTGGCTGAAAGGTTTACCTCGTTGACAGATCGTTATTTACCTTGGCTGTCCAGTATCCCCTTTTCCACAGGGGATAACGTGGGAGACGGGAGACAAGATTTATAAGAAGTGGATTAAGACTTCGTCTTCTTTCCTACCTTCCAGTTTGAGTTCTCTGGCTTTGCAGCTCTGGTGAAGTTCACTCATGAAAAGGGGTGATGTCATCAGGTGCTTTATGGCCAGAGCGCGTGAGGTATGCCTTTGTAATGATCAAAGTGTTTTATGAGATCCAGCTCTTTGATTCAGGACCTGGGCCAAAGATACCCCAAAAACGGAGTTGCCCTATCTCTTTTGGCCTGGGGATTTTAGGGGGGAGGCTATAGGAGGATATTCGCTATTTTTTAATTATGTAAAAGAGCGCATGTTGCGACCATCTATCTCATGATTGGTTGGCTCCTTCGAAGAATTTCGAAGTTCAATCAAGAAGGTCCTTTGCGTCAAGTAAAAGGCGCAAAGACAGATTATTTTCTTTCTTTGATTTGGCATCAGCGACGGATAGGTGAGGTGGCCCCTGCTCGCAGGAGGAGGTGAATAATCGACCGGGCAGGGTTCCCTGTGCTTCTTTCGAAGCATGCATCCTGTAAAATAGCATGCCGGGGTGAAGAAGGTGGCTCCATACTGGGGGATAATCGGTTGTTAGGGACGGGTATGAGATCAGGAGACGAGAAAAGGAAGATTGAAATGAAGTTTACCTAGCCTAGGGACCTTACTTAATAAAGGCTAGGCCAATGAGAACACACCTGGAGAACCATACCCCCTATCGCTTGCTTAGTCCTAGCAGGGGCATTTGCTTTCCTTGAGTTTTGGCTAGTTATTAGTCTTCCCGCCTTGGAAGCTTTCCAGTCCTAGTAGGGCTTTACTCCCCCAGTGGACCCTAAGGGAATCAATCGTAAGCATTCCATCTAGTCTCTTAGCTCTCAAAAGTGAGTTTATGTCTTTCCGGTTGTGGAAGCATTCCCGTAGCCTTTATCTTATTGGTCTAGGGTTCCCTCTTCTTTTTGAGACTCTTTACCCGGGCAAATCGATTTTGTTTTTTCCTCACGGAACACTTTTTATCTATCTTTCCTTCCAAGGGTTCCCTAAAGTCAAGGGGAAAGGACCATCACCTCAAGGACGAATCCCAGACACAGAAGGAGAGGCCCCCCTAACCTAAAGGCCGGGTCTATGACATGAGCATGAACTGAAGAACGAATCGAAGGATTGGGCTTAAAGCCAAGGATGATAGGCTTATTCGATGACTGGCATTGCGCCGTACTCACACCAATGGAAGGCTCGGACAGCTGCCAAACGGCTTCCCTTAGGGGGCCTATTATACCACTTCCCGGAATAGAAGACAAGACAAGAAGGAGGTTTGACATCACTCGTGACACAAGAAGGTCAGCTCACCAAAGGTGGGAAGAAAAGTCAGCACTTGAGACGGTTGCTTCGGTAGGAGTCAAAAAGGCTCCAGAAGGAACTGCACTCGAAGAATGGAAAGGCAGGCTGCGAAGGCGCTGATACGATTTAACTCGAAGCAAAGGCCGATACAATTACCTCAAGGATAGAAGTCTTATTCTTTAGGTTGGGGGTAGGGATATTCCACCAACTAACTTCACCTGAGGAATGAATGCAAGACTAGCGGACTTAGCCTATGGTGCTAAACAGAAACTCCATCTGAAGCCCCTATCCCGAGTCGAGGAGAAGGGGATTACTTCGCTGCGGAAGAGAAGGTGCACTAACAGCCGGCTTAGACCACTATCCTATTAAAAAGGAGATTGCACCTGACTTCGAAGAATGTAAGGTTCGGGCTCGGACTGCTACTGCTCTTAGGACCACTGGAAGGAAGACTTCGACGGATTGGAATGGACCACTCACGGACATAGGAATGGAGACCTCAAGGGGCTATGCTAGTACACGATCGAACATCAAGAAAGAGAATTTAGGAAGAAAGTCAGAAGCAGAAGCAGCGGGTCCCTTGTTTAGAGCAGTTCCAGCAGCAAGTACTAAGTGAGCAGAAAGTACGGCACTTTTTACGACGACGAGTGAAGATCTTAAGGCATCAGCGGGGGAAGACTTTCCATCAAGGTCTGAAAGCAGAAAGGCATAAGAAGCTAGAGCTACTGGGCCAAGATCAACTACAGCTCCGGGGGAAGGAAGAAAGCCTTTCACTCTCCTGACTTGGAAGAACGAGTTGATAGAGACCTAGCCGAAGATGCACTACTATCCCCTGCCACTGGCCAATGAGCACGGCTTCCCCTATCTAGGAAAGCTTTGAAGACTAGCTCCTACATTCCTTCTTCTAGTTCCAGCCCCAGAACAGAAGGTACCTTTAATAGACCAGTCTATCTCCTCAGTGGGGAAGGCAAGCAAGGCACTGAACTGCAAATGCAAATAGGGTACTCTGCTTCCCAGCGCGACGAGGTATTTCAATCCTTCGAGCACTAGCAGCTACTCTTGTTCACCGCTACTGTTGTTGGAACTATAGCAGCGGATCCTGTCTTCTCTCCCCCTCTTTCTTCACTATAGACTGCTTTCAACCGCTTTGCTACTGGTTCGCTTGGAATGAACCCTTACTGCACTGCTAGCGTTGGAGAGCTTGAAAGCGGTTTTTCTTGGGTGGCACTCATACTCACACGGATTGGACTTCCACCGTGCTACTAGGCTTAAAAGCTTTCCATCTTCCTTCGGGTGTACTAAGACTATCTCTTTCATAGGCTCCCCTCGAGTCAGGAGCTAGCTTTCAATCTCCCACCCCTCCTGCTAGACTGGCTGGTCTCCATAAAATCATATAAGTCTTATCCAGCTTTACGGCTCATACATCTAGCCTGCGGCTCATAGTCCTTCCCCGCTCCCATCTTCATTCATTCACTTCTCGTCGCCGGTTCGGATCCCTTCACATAGATTCATGAAGGGGTTATGCGATTAGCCGTTCACTGGGTTAGTCAGGTCAGTCGTGGACAGCCTTTCTAAGAAAAAAGAAAGTGCCATGACTTAAGGACATGAAACAATATTTTCAAGTTCTCATGTTTCGAGCAAGTCAATAAGGGATAAGGGGTGTCACCCCGCAGGGGACAAGGGGAGACGGGGGTCCTACTATGATAGGCGTGTTGGCCCTTGGAAGAGAGATTGACCCACATGAAGCCATTTGATTAGCGCAAGCGTCTATTTCATATCCTTGTATCGGATTTGGTTTGTTACTATTTAATGGTTCCGTTTCCTAATCAGTAAGGCGAACTCTTTCTAGTTTGACTGACTAATAGAGAGGTTTTTAAGCCCACGGAGCGGTAATATCAGATGCAGCAAACCTGACTTCCCAAAGACTTCCTCTACTGCAAATCTTTCCTTTGGAATTGAGAAGAGGTGCCTTAACCCGAAGGAGAGTTAATAAAGTTTATTCAGTATTCCATCTGTCTATTAGTGAAAGCGGAATCTCCACATCAAGACGATTACGCGCATCTGAGAAGGCCAGTCTATTCACTTCTTTACTGTAGAGAGGTTTGCGCTTACTAGTCTTAGAGAGCTTGCTGGATGAGAGCAGATCAGGGATATCTGTAATATTACTACTGGGATAACTTTCATCCTTCTATCCAAGGACGGAGCTAGTAGTTGAATAGGATTCGTGTGTGGTAGTCTCAATTCATTCCCTCATGCGCATCTAGTGCAGTGTCTCTGTAACGTTCATAAACCCCCTCCCCTTCCTCAGTTTGAAGTTACTTGCCTTAGGGCAATCGGACGAGAACTTCTTGGCTGGCGATAGGGAGACTAGTTACTCTTAGTTACGAAGAGTTTGACTTTATTTCTCTCTAGGTGAGGATAAGAGATGTGCTGAAAAACCTCTGTTTTGACATGCCACTCGCGGAGAGAGCACAGGAATAAAGTACTTTTAGTACATTGATCTTATTAGCGAAGTGTACCTTACGAGTTCTTTTACCCGACCGAAACCAAATTGCTCGAGGCATAAGCGAACTGATCGAGTCGGAAGCTAATGAGTAATCGCCCGAATCTTGATATTTTGACTTTGATTTTCGTCCTTGCCTTCTAAGACGATGGACCTGTATCAGTAGTTTCAGATTTCGTTTCTTTCATGATGGTTTCGTCCAACCAATGCCATTGAAGAACCTAAGGGCTTCCAGTGATCTTTACCTTCTGCGATCTACCCAACCGGACTGATCTTGAATGAATTAGAGTCCTTTTCTATACTCGAGACGCTTCTAGGCTCCGCTGTAGCAGTTCTACTGACTACTGAGATAGAGACAGCAAGAGAAGAGGCTCCTAATGGCTTTCTTGGTTTGAATACATACAGGCTCTCGTTGAATAGTTATCTTTTTTTTTTGAACCCTCCGATGACTTGACTTCAGATTCAAGGTGGAAGAAGCCCCATCCTTTGTTTGTTGATCTTATCACGAAATCAAATAGGAAACCATTAGCAGGAGCAGGAGCATTATGACTAGTAGACGAAGATGCCATTTCATCCGCTGAATACGGTCTTTTAGAATAAGATTCTCCGACAATGCTAGGAAGATGCCCACAATCGTCTGCAGTCTGCAGATGGTACGAATGGGATAGATGCCTAAAATGCCCTCTTAGAAAGTGAATCAGAAGCAGGAAATCTATTTGTTAGAGGTTATGTAATAAAGAAAGTGAAACAAAACTACGACAGTAAACGCTTGCTACGTATTATAACGGCCTACATGGCGTCCTAACCAGATGTCACGTAGCGCCAAGTCGGTCTTCTTCATCGGAATTAGCCCGGTCAAAGCCCTAACCTCATCCCTTCCCTCAATATATATGGCACGCTTTCAAAATATAGAATAGTGCCGTCAAGGCTCCATCCTACTCGTTGCCCAGAGCCGCCGGCCCCGGAATGGAACCGGCCGCGCCGGGAACGCGACTACTACTGCTAGGGATTTCGCTTACAGAAAAACCACTATTATTAGGATTAGGAACTTCACCATTAAAATGATTATGATTATGTAAGTGTAGGTTGTTTGTAATGTTGTAAGTGGGCCCATGGGAATGGTGTTGACTGCGATCCACGCAAAACCAATTGCGTGTGGCAGACGCGGATCCAGTTTCACTCCCACAGCAGGGGTCTAGGCACGATCGAAAAGACTCGATGAAAGAGGCAAGTAGGCTTTCCATTTTTGACTTCAAAATGGAGAAGAAATTCAAATGAAAAAGAAGCTGTGCTATGGCTTTTGCGCTATTGTTACTTGCGATCTTTCTTACGAGATTTCGAGTTGGATGAAAAGAGCGCACCTAAATGAATCCTTTCTCTTTTATACGATATACCGGAATCCCCTATGAGAACTCTGTCAAGCCCTCGCTAAGAGGTAGAATTGGCTAAAAGCATCGTACTTCTTCCCATAGCGAAGGAGTCTCATTATCAGAATCTTGGTCTTCCGTCTACGGCTTGGAGAAGTAGTTTTAGGATGAGGTTAGACCTCGAGCTTGCTGACATAACTACTTCCCTAAATCTAGCTCTTGGGGGAACCAAAGGAGTAGAAACCTAAGACGAAAACGACTCCCCGGTACTCTAACTACTCCCCGGAAATGTACCCCGGCTTAAGGACTATAGGCTTGTAAAGCCCATAGGATCATGGCTGCTGACAACCATAGCTTTTGATTTTCTTCAATTTCTTTACCTAAAAAAAAGTCTTGTATTAAAGTTTTCCTTGATCATAATCATAGAAAGTAGCCAAGTTGAGAGACCATAGCATAGGATATGACCCATCCAGGAATGGGGAACTTTTCTGCTTTCTTCGTGGAAAATAGGGTATTTTACTAAGTCGACCTCCAAGTATCCTATCCTTCCCTTATCCTTCTGGAAAAGAAAGATATCTCTTATTCAATAGAAAAGCCCTTATTCGACTAGGTTTTTTTATTGCTTCCACCTATAGCATAGAAAGATAATAGGGTAGGAATGGGAAAATCCTATCGTTCCATATCTCCTTCCTCTTCCTACATCCGAGTCACTTTCGTACCTCTTAGCCTCCTTCGCTTTCAAGAGTCAATAAAATCATCCCGTAAGACCAAACCAAAAAAGGGGGTGAAACTAATTTGTAGTCTTCAACCAGTTAAATCCCTCTGCAGACTGACCTCTCGTGGAACTATACTTAGATACTAGCAGAGATACTAGCAGAAAAGCATGAATTTTAGAACGATAGAGGGGCAAGCAAATAGGAATGTGTCTTAGACAGGAAGATAGATTCAACATATTGCTCTTCTGTCATTCTTTATCTTAATCTTAGGTGCTAGTCCAATAGAGTTAACAGCATCTTGAATTTCCCTGGACTTTCTTCTCTATGGAATGGCGGCTGTCGAGGGGCTTAGATATTAGAAAGATTCTAAGCAAAGAAAAGAACCAAACCGGGAAAATAAATCAGATGTACTTCGGCCTGTACCCCTTAAGTAATCTTACTCAAGGGCCTGCCTACTTCCACACCTAGGTTTTTGCATATAATTAAATTACGAAATTCAACCTTGAAATGCCTTCGAGAGACTACTTAAGGTGATAATCTCAGAGGAGATGAGGCATGATTCAGCTCCTTACGGAGCTAAGGACCTATAGAAGGGGGGCTTCTGAGACCTTAGGAGTCAATGCGCTCATTGAAACTTCCGGTTTCAATAGGATGGAAGGGCATCGGTCCGAATTTAATTCCTGCTCCTCTGCCCTTCTTGGTGAACTGCCCAATCAATGAGGGGCGATACTTTATCTGGCTACCTCATGCTAATTTAACTAGCTTCTAGCCTGCTTTTGCTCTAGGGTGGGCTGTTCGAAACATGGAATAAAACAGCATTGAAAAGTCGTATATTGAATACGTCATGCTAAGGCTAAGGTCTTACTCCATAACAAGGCACAGGGGTGCCCCCCTTTACAATAGAAAGGATTTCTCCAGACAGATCCAACTCTAACAAGAAACTGAACATCTTCGAAAGACTCGTTCTCGATTTCGAGACTCATCAATGGAAAGGACACGAAATCTTCATGAATGAAGCGAGAATAAGACTGGGTATGCGGTTAGAAATTCTAGGTCGAAATCGGCTAACATAAAATAAAGTAAGACGCTGGCGAGAAGGCCAGCAGGCAGTACCCCAGTATCCGCTGACCTATTTCTATTTTTTCCCATCCTCGCCCTAAATGGGACATTATAAATAAGAAAAAATCAAGTTAAAAACGTACCTATCCCTCACCAAAGGTTCCAACTTTCGTAAAAGAGCGGGAGAGCTGCATCCTATTTCTCTGTTTACACGCCTTCCGCCGATAAGACAGATAAGGCAGGAGCATTACAAGCAGAGACGGAAGAGCCCGAACTACTCATTTATTAGCCCCTTCCTGGGGGAAAGAATTCAATCTTTCCCTTGAGTGATATCCTTAGTTAGTTGACTTTCAAACCGCCGATTCTCCCGGAAGGAGAGCACTTAGAAGTGAAGGAATTGGCCTTCTTGTGGTTGAAGCTAACTGAGTTGACTAGTTGCATGCTTGACAGCTAGTCTGGAGCACAGCTAGTATTAAAACGTAAAAATATTACGTAAAGAAGGGGTTACTTTAGGCAAGTCAGTAGTCAAGGAAGTCAAGTCTGGGAGTATGATGAGTAGGGAGTTACAGGCTTTGTTGGGAAAGAAGTTAGTAGTTTAGCTCGAAGCAAGTAATGAAGCTCTATTTTAGCCTTACCGGGTCACGAAGGGAGCAATAGATAGACTAATTCAACCCATCTCAGAGCTTTAACTAAATCTTACTTTATTCAGGAAAAGGGCGTCCAGGAATCTAGAAAGTGGGGGCTTGAACACTTCTAAGTGTTGTTGCATTTATTCCGGGAGAGAAATTAGTCATGTCTTTATGGACTTACTAAATGTCCCCGACCCGACCGGAAAGAACGACGAAAGAAAAGGTCTTAGACCTAAGGCGCACAAGCCACACTACTGATAGCCATTTCCATCAGCCAAAAACAAACTAACTAGATAGTTTCTCTTGTTAGATCCGATAGCCGTAGCAGTGAAAGCTGTCTATCATAAGGTAGGAAAAGTCCTCTTGCTCTAGAATCGGAAAGGGATGATCTTGTTACTGGTTCAATACCAGAAAGGGAATTTACATATGAAATAGTTCCAATATCGGTACAAAGATAAGCAGGAAATGGTGTAGCATCAGAGTGAATAGTTTATGTAGCTGGTAACTCATTCACCTCTCCAGCTTCTCCGAGCTATCTATCTCTAATTCATTTACTTTACTTACGAAGCCTGTCTCCTCTATAAGACTTTCATTCCCTAGACCTCGTAGGCGTAGGCGGATGATGGCCAACAGTATCAGTTCAATCTGGCATTTCATCCTTGGTAAGGGTGTACACTATCAATGAACCAGTAGTTGCATTTACTGCAGAAGATATATGGAAGCGGGAGTAGAAGCAATTGTATTTTATGCTACTAGGGCGGCTACAGAGAGAATAGTGACAATAGAAATCTCTTTTGAATGGTCAATCCTTAGAAGTACCTGTTGATCGGCATATCCAAGATCTGAAGCTACGGTTAGACTGGTGGTTTCCGCACTGGACTTTTGGTCCTCCAATGGCTAATCAATGAAATCCCACGGACTCCAACAAGAAACGAGATTTGAATAAGGAATCTAAGGAATAGAGTAGGGTGTTATAAGACTGGGCTACGAGGAAAAGAAAGAAGAAAGTAGATAAGACGTATCGGGAATGGAATTCTAGTCCTTAGCTCGGTGTATGCACCGCATTCTTCTTTAGTCCAAATAGATTTGTCTTTTTCCTATGATTATTGGTAAATAGCGTTCCTACTCGACCACACCTTTCGACCGGTTTTTCCTCCAGCCATGATCTGAAGGTCATGCACAGCTTATTACCATAGCTCTACACTTTAGCTTAGTAAGCACATGTCTTTTCCGACCACAGGGTCTCCCCTCGTGCCTTAGCTAGCTTTCTGCCTCGATCAGCTCATATGCTTTTTTTAGAGGAATTAGCATCTTTCCTACCCTAATCCTTGCTTTCCTAAACGTCAGCTAACCAATTACTATATATATTAACTTAACAAAACATAGATTCTAGCTTGAACCCAAACCAAAGGGAAGGGTTTAGTTCCGAGTTAAGGGCTGAGGGTGGGGAATGAAAAAGGTTACTCTCCAAAAGCTGGTAAAGGAAAGGGACTCGTGTCGGCTCGCCCAGGTTAACGAGGAAAGGGGGACTGGGCTAGGCCATTAGCGGTCCCTTGCCGATGCCAGATTCTCCTCTGGGTGTCGGCTCGTCTTCTCTCTTCTTCAAATGCTTTTTCTGCTTCGCTTTCCGGTAGCTAGCTTGGTATTCTCCTAGGCAGGTGTAGGCAATGAAATTTTT
Source organism: Omphalea diandra (assembly GCA_949677035.1). Lineage (NCBI taxonomy): Eukaryota > Viridiplantae > Streptophyta > Magnoliopsida > Malpighiales > Euphorbiaceae > Omphalea > Omphalea diandra. The sequence continues at coordinate 754 of CATIWR010013542.1, read as the reverse complement.
CTTTCTTTGAACTTGAAGAAGAAAAGAAGAACTACTAGTATAGAGGCAGAGAAGAAGGAGCTATTTTATCCCTTGTTGTGTTGAAAGGCTATCCATTCTTTCTTATTGATTGGTGAGAACATCCATCCGGTTAGCTGAACGAGGCTGTGAACGAATCTCTGTCAGGTGGTGCAGATGAATAGAATAAGCCAAGCCCTGCTTTTGCTCTTTTAGCCTTATCCGCTCTTGAATGGCTAACTCTCCTACAGCACCTAGTTCTTTTTCACCCTTCTAGTTAATAGGAGTGAAAGCATCTTCATAACATAAAAAGAATCTTCATACTGGCTTAGACTGACTTCCTTTAATAGGGATCGGAGGAGAAGGAAAGATCTTTTCAAAATGGAAGAAAGAGAAAGCGCTACAACCGATGTAAGTAAGATCCGCTACAACTAGAAGTCGATCTGGTACCTTCCTCAGGGTACTCAACAACGTCAGTCATCTCCCTTTCTCCTTTTAGCTTTAGAAAGTATAAGCTACAGCTAAGCGCACTAAACTGAACGATATGGCTCAATGGTTTTCACAAGAAGAAAACTAGGCGACTTGAAACACTCATATCAAAGAAAGCAGTAGAGAAGATCAGAGACGGAGCCTGGGGGATTGAGATTGACTCGAGCCAAAGACGGTGCTAGCCTAAACTACATCATCCGTTTAGAATAGAAGATGATTTAGCTTTGCTAATCCCATCATCTTTTTCTTTCAACATGAAGCATTTCTC
>CATIWR010013535.1:0-23896 GCA_949677035.1 Omphalea diandra | reverse complement strand
TGTCTAGCAGTCTAAAAAGAGGTTGGACCAGTATGCAGTCTATTAGTATTCCAGCTGGTTTAGTCATGTATACTTTATTGTAAATAGTGACTATGTTGTGAACAAGAGACATTGTGTGAAAAATAAATATGATAAATAAATGATAATTGAATAAAGTTTTTTTTTACAATAAGAGATAGACTTAGAGCAGTTAATGACGATTTAATGGGGTGTGACATCAAAACTTAGCATCTATATACATTTTTCATTTTATTGTGACAAGTTATTTTAGAATAAAAAATTATTTATTGTGATAAAATAATTTTAATAATATCTTAATAATTACACATATTGACAAAAATGTTATTATGACAAAATTATTTCCTTAATATATATAGTTTTACTTTTTGTGCTAAAATTTTAATGAAAATATTTTGTACACTAAATTTTGGTGTCTTTCTATTCTTATATTTTGTGACAAGTTATTATGTCATAATAAATCATAATTTATTATGACAAAATAATTTTATACTAATTTATAGATTAATTAAATATATTGCAAAAGTACTATTATGAAAAAATTCGTTTCTCATTATTTATAACTTAATGGTGCTAAAAAATTGGCACCTCTATTTTGTTATAAAATATTGTGACAAAAAGTTTTTTTGTCATTATTTTTCTTTTATATTCATTTATTGTAATAAAAATTTTTGTTAAAATTTTATTGTGTCACAAATTAATCAATTTTTCACAAGAATTGTGATAAATTGTAATATTATCATGAAAAAATCACATATTGTGACAATATTAATTTTATCACAAAATTTATTGTCATAATAAAAATATATGAAAATTAAAAAATATTTAATTTTTAACAAAAAATATTTATATATTGTGAAAATAAAGACAATATTACAAATCTAAGTAAAAATAAAGTTGAATTCAAAAATATTTTCTTTTATATAAATATATTTATTTTAAATCGTATTTAAACATATATATTTATATTTTGTATTATATGTTAATCTATTAACTTGATTATATAATTGTGTCTATTGCGTATTAGGCATGTCAACTCATTTAAACTTTTTTTTTTGATTTTGTCATAAACAGATTAACCCATTTATGACTTAAACTTGTTTATGTCAACCCAAACTCATTTAACTATGTATCATGTTGTATCATTTAATTTGATCGTGTCAAAAATTGTTAACTCTACTTCAGAGGCATTTTCAGCGGGCTCAATAACAAACTACAATATAATTGAGAGTTTTTTTGTTTTTTATTTTTTAATAAAGTGAATCATTTTATTTTATTAAGATTTTTTATTTTAGATTTTTTATTTTGTTTATTTTATTTTAGATTTGTTATTTTGTCTATCTTATTAAGAATTTTTATTTTTTTAAATTATTAATTTAAAATTAATTATTTAGTAATATATGATATTATATTATTGAATATAATCTTTCAAATTTGATGAAAATATAAATAAAATTGATAAAATACAAAATCATCGAAGAAAATTTATAATTAAAATAGAAACATAGTTTTGGAGTTTAGCAAAATGCAAATTATTAATAGTGTTGAAAATCGATTTTATATTGATATTTTAGATCATAAAATTATTTTATTTTATTTTAAATGAAAGTGTTTTTTTATTAAAAAAACCACTACATAAGTTGTAAAAGAAAAACTTGATGTTGATACTTCTTAAATAAAATTAATATCAATGAAGTTTCATTCAATAATTTTAGAGTTACATTACAACTAATTAATGTCAGTTGAAAGATAAACATTATGATCTCAGAATATAATAAATATTTTAGATTCGAATTTGAAAAAAATTATGTGTTTCATTTGATCTATAAATTTCATCTGATTATATATATTTTAAAATTATTCAACTAGTTCAAGAATTGAAAAGTGATTAATTAGACTCAAATGAAGTACACTTAATTTTTTTTTTTTTAAAAAAAGGAATTAGAGTTGTTTTAAACTTGAGCAGAAATATATTAAACAAAAAAAACAATTTGATTATAATAAAGGGGTTTCAACGATTCAAGGAGTCAAAAAATAAAAGGTTGACGCACTATTATTGCCAAAACAAAGTCGAAACATGTCACGGATAGAACAACCCAACTCAACCCAACCCACCCTTATAAGGACCTACAAGAAAAAAAAAATCAATTAATAAGATAATAAATTCTATTTTCTCAAGGAAGTGCGAAGAGCTAGCTTTGAATTTCTATCGGCATGTTAGGTATTAGCATGCACATTGCCATGGCCCATGGTGGTGGAGCATAAATAACACAGTGGTTGTGTCAAAAAGTTATACTAATTTGACTCATCACCTTCAATTCAATTAATCTTTTATTGATGACCTAAATCCATGCTTTCTCTCTCTTTTTTGCAGCTCTTGCTATCTACAACAGAGATTATAATCCCTCAGTCAGACGGCCACCACAAAGGTGAAGCAAGTTTATTATTTTGCTATATCATAATATAATGCACTAATTAAATGCCTCAACACTGATAAGTCAAGATCATGTGTCACGATTAACTTATGTTCTATAAAGATTAATTAAATAATTAAATTTATTTATAATAGAAATAAGAAATTTCTAATCTCTCTCAATATATATTACTCTCATTAAAATTTTTTTTAAATTCATCACTGGTGAGGCATCAATAACTTTATAATAGAAATAAGAAATTTCTATTTTCATAACCTTACTTGCCAGGGTGGCAACCTATTTTAATGAAAAGAAACTTGCATGGGCTAAACTATCCTTAACTCCTTAAATTAAGTTTCTTTAATTAAAATTACTCATATAATTAATCCATATCCTTTCTATTGTCGTTCTCTCCTTAATTGATTTAAAATATAAGTACATAAATAAATAAAAGAAACACTCGACTCTGAAGAAATAATAACAAGTTGCATATATAAAGTTAAGTTTTATGAATACGATAGAGATATTGCTTAGATACTTTAGAAAATTCCACGCTAATCATACTTTTTCTTGTAATTTATAATGTTGTATACACAAGTGATTTTTAATTTATCAAAAGTATTATATGTTTGATTGTGTTGGCATCTATTTCAATTCAACCTCACCAAAACAGAATAACTCTATATAGTTGCTTATATTTTCTAAAAAAGATATTTTCTAATATTTGCATCATATTAGAAAAATATTATTTTTTATTTATAATATTATAAAATATAAATTACATATATGTTATATTGATATTATTTGTTGTTCAATATGAGAAAAATTATTAAAAATAAAAAAATTACGTGAATGTTATCAATCTTTGAATTCAAGACTAATAAAAACAAATTGTATGAATCTTCATAACTAACTATAATGGATGTTGATGGTCAAAGATGACTATGATTATAATTACACTAATAGATATAAATTTAATAATTTATTTTTTGGATGAATTTATCAAAATGATTTAGTGTTTTATATTAACCAATTTTCTTAAATGTACCAAATACTAAAAATTGTAAAAATATATATATTTTTTAAAAATTTTTTGCTAAACAAACACACTCCAAAAATACATTAATTTTATGTTCAAACTAGGAAAGGGAGTTTTGACTAGTAAATTTTTGGTGGGAAGAAGATTTGATGCTTCAATCTTCATCTTTTGCCTTCTTTTAGGAAATACCTTCGAAGACCTTTGGGAGAGAACCTTCCCCAATTCTTATAATAACAATGCCCAACCAAACTAAATATCATAATCAAATAGGGAAAAAAAAAAAAAAGTGGAGAAAGAAGAATTCAATTCCTAGTAGACACAAAGGGTCGAAGTAATTTTTCCTAATGGATCCAGGCCACTCTTGTCCTAAGTTTGGACTGTCCTCTGTACCTCTTTAAATAACTCCACCACTCCTCACTCTTCTTTTATAATCAAATCAAACACCACCACTCTTCTCTTACTAAAGGTCCAAACCAACCCAAATCCCTTTCCCTCTGAACTCAAAAAAAGAGAAGGAAATGGTGGGTTCCTTTCCTATCTTCCCTTCTCTCTCTCTCTCTCTCTCTCTCTCTCTCTCTTGTTTTATGTCATGTTTTACCTGTTAATTGTTACCTTTAAATATTTGTCTTATATTCATTTTCCTTTATGATGAGTTCTGTGCTATATACAGGATCAAGAAAACCAGCAGCTCCCCACATGGGATGGCTATGTAGACTGGAGAAACAGGCCTGCTCTCAGAAGCCGCCATGGTGGCATGCTTCCTGCCTGCTTCGTATTGGGTATGTCCTATGCAATCATTTTTCTTCACCGGCCACCGGCTTTTCACCTATAATATTAATTTTCCGGTTATTTTCATACAGTGGTTTCGACAGCTGTGAAATTACGAGTTTGAACTGTAATACAAGCATAATGGAAAATAGAAAATAAAAAAATGAATTATGGCATTTTTTTGCTTATATATGTAGGATTAATAGATAGAAGTTTGGTAAAATTGTGGTGTAGTTGTGGAGATATTGGAGAACCTGGCATATCTGGCAAATGCAAGCAACTTGGTGATATATCTAAGAGACTACATGCACTTATCTCCTTCTAAATCGGCCAATAATGTCACGAATTTCATGGGAACTGCTTTCCTTTTAGCCCTTCTTGGAGGTTTTCTATCTGATGCCTTTTTTACAACTTATCGCATCTACTTGATAAGCGCAGCCATCGAATTTCTGGTAATTCACTTTCCTCCTCCTCTTTACATATATGCAAATAGTGTGAAATCCTATTACGTCGATAAATACAATGAATAGAATAGAAACTTAGTTCCCTGCTTCAGTTAACAGTCATTTTGTCCTGATGTAATAAATATGGGGCGTCCTGAGAGTTGCACTTGCATATCAATTTGAGGCACAATTAACTAGGCACCGCTATGATTGGCGAGAGCTTTGATGTAGGCAGCTAACAGTTTTGCTGCAAGGAAAACTTTGAGCCATAATCCTAATCAAAAGTAAACTTTTGCTTGCATGTCTCTCATCAAATTTGTCATATCCCCGATGTTTATTCAGCAGTTGAGATTAAAGTTGCTTTTTTTTTTCTTTTAAAACAAACCAAAAAAAAAAAAATTCAAAGAAAATAAAAAAAACAATATGTTGCTACTAAATTATAATACGTTTAAGAAGAATTTATCAATTGGATCATTTTCTGGATAAAAAGAAATGCTTTGCCATGTCATACTAGATCAGAAAAGGGTCATGATGAGCGTGGCTGGACCCAAGTGGAGTTGAGTAGGGGTGAAGCCTTTGTTGAGATTTTGATTTCTTTAATAACAAAATTAGATTTTATCCTTAATTTTATTAAATTGATATATTCAACTTAGTAATAATAAGTATTTTGTGTTCATTATCAAATTAATAGATTTTTTTAGTATTTTTATTAATATTACGTCATTGATTGGTAAAATTAAAAAATACTAATTAAGAGTTAAAATTTATTATTTCAGAATGAGATATTTTGAAAGAGTTAAGAATAATTAATATTATTACCAAAAAAAGATAATTAAAAACTTAAATTCAGCGTTTCCCATGACGATCATGTACCCAAACACCAGAAAATTTGTAATCGGCGCCCAATTAATCAGTCAATTAAACCATAAATTAGGTATGGATCCCACTCATAATACTCACGCAATGGAAATCCAATTACAGTGAGGCCATGCCATGGTTTGTCTTTATTGTCCTTAAGCAATGTTTTTAAAACCGGACCAGCATTGAATCGGTTCAATGACCGGTTCCCAGGTCAACCGGTTCTACCGGTCCGGTTCACATACATTACATGATATATATTTCAAATTTTATATCAAACAGAAGCAAATGCAATCCCATTGAAGATGAGATTTTTCTTCAACCAGAAAACGCAAGTCTTCAATACCAAACAGAAAAAATGTCTATATAGTATATATTTTAATTTTTACCAAACAGAAGAAAAGTACCAATTTTACACCAAATGAGAAGACGCAAAAGCAGGAGGAGGAAAAAAAAAAAACCAAACAGAAGGGCAATAAAAGGAATAATTTGGAAAAAGAGAGATTCACCATTGAAGACGAGATTTTTGCTGGATTCTTCGCAGGCTAAGCCATCTCTATAGCATATGCACCATACCGGCACCATAATCATGCCCACTAATGCAAGTGTGTGTGCCACAACGTGACTGGTAAAGCCTAACCTCCAAAGCCATGTCTCTTCTACTTTGTTCTCTTCAAGCTTCTTAATCTCCAAACAAAAGCCATATCTCTTCTGCTTCTTCCTCGTCAACTTTCTTAATCTCCGATTTTCAAAACAATGTATTTAAGTAGGATAAATAGAAATAGAAACTTCTTTGTTTTTTTTTTTCCACGTATATACATTTGTCCTTTCTTTTTCTTTTTTCTTTTTTCTGTTGGGGTTTATTATATTTGTCTCGTTTGCTTCACAATCTTGTCTCTACTACGAGACAAGACCTCTAAGGTTACCTTCTGCAACGTGATAAAGGCCCTATGCCGTAGTTTGTCCTTGCCACGTGTACCTCGCCATCTGATGGTCGCATCAAAGTAATCTCTCTTGTTAACCAAAAACAAAGTTTTGTCCCTACTCTATATATGGTGATCTTTGGTCTGCTTATGGGTAAAAATAAGTGCATAAATAATCCATTTTATCATGTAAATGGCTTAACTATTTATGTGGATAAACCAGCTCTCAATAGACTCAATTGTACCCAACAACTCCAAGCCACAGATGAATATGTATACACTCTTCCCCTTTTGCAAAGTAACAAGCAGCAAAGAATCCCACGTAACCGGGTTCATAAATTATGTGAAGAGGAAATAAATTTCTGGGTACCAAATAACTTTGCACATAATGTGACATATTTAGCGGTCATTTTCTCTGCTATATCATTCCAAGAGCTGAACTGGTAAACAGCACATGGCCTAGAGACCTACATAACCTTATTTTATTCATTTTCTTAAACTTTAATGCTTGCCCTAATGAGTTTTCGGTTACTGGCTCCCCTTTGTAGCTGGATGGGCTTGGCTCATTTGCCAAAGGCTAAGGGGGTTCGAGTCTTTAATTCAGTGAGATTAAATAAAATTAAAAAGAAGGAAACTTTAAGACTCGAACATGCTAATGTGATAAGCATGATTGGATGTTGCACTGCTTCATACTATCTGTGTAAAGTGTGATTTACATATAATATGATAGTGATTTAAATTGCAACAGGGCTTGGTGATCCTCACTGTGCAAGCTCGCTCAGCTTCCCTAAAGCCACCACCATGTAATCCAACTAACCCCAACATCCCATGCCAAGAAGTGGATGGTGCAAAAGCTGCAATGCTGTTTATAGGGCTGTATCTGGTGGCGCTTGGTGTCGGAGGGATAAAAGGCTCGCTGCCACCACACGGGGCAGAGCAATTCGACGATAGCACGCTACAAGGAAGGAAGCAGAGGTCAACCTTCTTCAATTACTTTGTCTTCTGTCTCTCGTGTGGAGGCCTAATTGCAGTCACATTTGTTGTTTGGATTGAAGACAACAAAGGCTGGGAATGGGGTTTTGGTATCTCGACTATAGCAATATTTTTGTCTATTCCAATATTCCTTGCCGGTTCTGCTACTTACAGGAATAAGATATCTTTTGGAAGTCCTCTAACAACCATTTTTAAGGTATGCTGTAGATGTACTACATTCATCTCCCTATTATAATCCAATTAAATTGTACTAAACCATGAAAAGAGGCTTTGATACCAGTGAGCTTTGGCTTAATGGTACTGGAGTCTTTGTCATGTTGATGAGGTTGTTACTTCGAACCTCAGTCAAAGCCTACTTAGACCCAAGAAACAAGGGTTGATTGCCACTGCAATTGACAATTGAAAACACATTGTTTTGATTGAACAGGTTTTGATTGCTGCTGCAACTAACACTTGCATGAGCAGATGTCCAAGTAATGCCATAGCAAACTTGAATGCCAGCCCTTTCGATCAAAACCAATGCAACGAGGAATCAAAGAAAAATTCCGAAGAAATGGCACCGACTGAAACCATTATTAACAGCCTCAGCTTCCTTAACAGAGCAGTGGTGAAAAGGCCAGTCCTCTCTGCACTAGAATGCACAGTGGAGCAAGTAGAAGATGTTAAGATTGTGATAAAAATCCTTCCAATATTTGCTTGCACAATCATGCTCAATTGCTGCTTAGCTCAGCTCTCCACATTTTCTGTACAACAAGCTGCCACCATGAACACAAAGCTCGGTTCCTTAAAAGTCCCTCCAGCTTCCCTTCCAATATTTCCTGTAGTCTTCATTATGATCCTGGCACCAACCTATGACCATTTCATCATCCCGTTGGCAAGGAAAGTAACAAAATCCGAAATGGGGATAACTCATCTACAACGAATAGGGATCGGTCTGGTTCTTTCTATAATAGCAATGACAATAGCAGCAGTAGTTGAAATCAAGCGAAAGAGAGTTGCTACCAATTCAGGACTACTAGACTCGTCACAACCATTGCCTCTCACATTCTTCTGGATTGCATTTCAGTACCTATTTTTGGGATCAGCGGACTTATTCACCTTAGCAGGGCTGCTGGAATTTTTCTTTACAGAAGCACCAACAAGCATGAGATCGTTAGCAACATCCCTTTCTTGGGCCTCGTTGGCCATGGGATACTACCTCAGCTCGGTAATAGTATCAATAGTAAACAACATAACAGGAAACTCCAATTACAGGCCCTGGCTCTCTGGGGGCAACATAAATCACTATCACCTGGAAAGATTCTACTGGCTGATGTGTGTGCTAAGTGTTGTAAATTTCTTGCATTATCTTTACTGGGCCAATAGGTATAAATATAGATCAACTAGAGATAATTAGTTAGCAAAAATCAAGTTATTTTATTAGCATAGATATAAATGGGACACATGTTTTATACCACATAAAAAGAAAAGGTTGAGTTAAGCATCTGAGCACACAATCTCTTGCTGTATACGGGACCACTTTGGTGAATCTTTCGTTTGGAGGCTAATACAGAGGGGATATCAGGTACTAGCTAGGAGATTAATCCAGTGAGGATTTAGGGCATGTTTGCGCTCTTGTAATCTCAATTTCTCTTGTCAAAGTGAGGGAAGAGATAGTTGATTTTATTGAAGGAAAATGATCATTGAGTTGCTCTCGTCTACTGACAACTATTGCCACATAAAAAAAAAAAAAAATCCTCATAATTTCCTCTAATCTCTATCAGTCCACTTGGAATTAGAAAGGGAATTGCAGGCCAGCATCATGGGGATGTAGCTCAGATGGTAGAGCGCTCGCTTAGCATGCGAGAGGTACGGGGATCGATACCCCGCATCTCCATTGTTCTTTCTCTGCATATCCTTTTTGCGTACTTTTCCTCATAATAATTTGATAAATAAAATTTCCAAAACCATAAAGAAAGCTTGATGCCAAAAAAAAAGAAGATACAAATTTACAGGACTATGATACTTAAAAAGTACTCCAATCCAAAAATATGAACCAAGAAAAGAGCATTTGCTCACCGTACCTGAACCCAAACAGCATGGCTCGGAATGCCAGCATTGACCACAAACAGCATATAATACCCTGGTGGGGCCACATTCACATTTGTCGGCCCAATAACATTTACCTTAAATCCATACGCAGTCAACCTGTCCACGTTCATCACATTCAACACGACCATCCTCTGATTCATCTCAAACGAGTGCGTACTAAACGACGGTGTGACAATCACCACCGAAATTCCTAAATCCACACGGTAAAAAGTCAACAAAAACGTTACATCGAACATCTCATTATACGACACCGTTTTCCCTCTTGGCCCCACCGTCATAATCTCTGGCCTCAGATAGCTGTACAGTGGGTTCAGATATGGTGGGTAAAACGCTTCCAAACTCAGTTCGGTCTTGTACGGTTCCGCAGTAAAATTGTACGTCGGATGCGGATTACTTCCTCCCACTACGACCCTGCCATCTGGCAAAAGCCCAGCAGTGGAATGGTACATCCGTGGAATCCTCGTCGGGTTCAAAACAATAAACCTCCCCGTCTCGGGTGCGTAAAGAACCGGGTAAAAAACAGGATTAACTGCAGTATTCCACCCCGCGCTCCCATTGGCTGCCCCGTTAATGATGATAACGTCACCCGAGGGTAAAAGAATCATATCATTCATAACTCTAGGCGTAGGCATAAGCTCGATAACCCATTTCGGATCTGGGTCGGTCACTCTTAACCTGCCACACGTTCTCGACGCTTCGTCGTAAACATGTTGAACACGGGCCTTGATGTAAGCACCGGGTTGAGCCCCACCGCAAATCATAACCTCCGCGTCCGGTTCTTTCCCTATGGTTAACCGTAGAGGAAGCAAAACGGAAGAACCCGTACAAGGGAAATTTCTTGCGCCGCCCGGCATGACGGGGTATTCTTTGACCACCTTGTGATTATTATAGTCGAGTAAAATGGAGCGGTTATTAGCAAAGATGAAAAGATTACCGTCGGGTAAAAGGTGAAGAAATGGGTAAAGATTGTTCTCTTCTTGAGGATCTTTAGTCTCGATCAAGAACGGCAAGATTACGTTATCTCTGGATTGGGAGTTCTTGGGGTAAAATTCGTAGGTGAAGACACGTCGGCCACCGACGATGATGACGCGGCCGTCGGGGAGGATGTGGTCGGTGGCGTACCACCGGCGGAAGGAAAGCGGTGTGAGGAGCTCGACCCAGTCGCAAGAATCGTCGCCGTCGCAGGGGGCGAAGGCGCGGATGGCGCGCTCGCCTTTTCCTTCGCCGCCGGTCTGTATGAGGGTGCCGTTGGGGTCAAGGGAGCCGGAGGAGCACCAGGTGTTAGTGAGGAGGGTTAAGGGGCGGAATGTGTCGGAAGAGAGGTCGTAGAGGACGGAGTGGGCGGTGCAGTCGTTGGGACGGAGACATTTGGTGGGGTTGGGGAAGGAGAGGTTGGAGGGGCCGAAGTCGGTGCGGTCGAAGATGATGAGTTGGTTGGTTTTGAGGAGTTGGAGGTGCATGGCGGAGATGCCGATGCTTTCTTGGAGGAGGACCCAGTTGCCGCCAGTTATGGTGGGGAAGAAGGAGAGGGAGGCGTGGGATAGGGTGAAGAAAGAGAGGAGGAGAAGGCGGAGGAAAGATTGGCTCTCGATCGGCATTGGTGGTGTTTCTTGGGTTTTGGAGAGAGGGTTTTGAGGTATTAGGATAATGTTGGGCTTTATTATTGTTGAAGAAGATAGTGTAAGATTGTTATAGCATGAGAGTTTCGTTTGTTTTGTTAATCACTGTGCTTCTATAGGCTTACTCATAAATCATTGAGATTTTATATGCATGTGTGTGTATAAATGGAGGATAACAATCGACTCCGTTTGCCAACCTCCAAAAACTAGCTAGCTGAACTCGGCTCAGGTAGTGTGTTCTATTTTTTGGCGGGAAATATGTAATTATGAACACACACGTGTGTGTGTATATATATACTTACTACGGTATATGGGTGTTTGATTGCGATTGCCATTGCAAAAACATGATTATATGGCGATGAATCAAAGCAATGTAGTAAGGGTTCTAAATTCTAGTAGAGATTGTGAATTTCGGATCTTTACAACTTCGTTTTTCTAAAACTAAAACCACAGCCAAAAAATAAATAAATAAATAAAATCTGCCAACACATTATCTTACTCACTGTCCCAAAAATTTGCTTCTTTTTTTTTTAAAAAAAAAAAATCTATGTTTGAAGAAATTAGTTATATATCATGAATATGAATCAAATGGTGGATTTAGAAATAAGGCAAAATTTTATCTATATTGAATGTATATTATTTTTTATAGATTATTTAATAATACATTAACATTTAAAATAATGCCTCATAAACTACTAATGAAATTATGTGAATTGTATAGGAATTTTTTTTTTATAATATCGTTAAATAATGTGGTTCAATCTAATGGTGAATAATAACTTCATTTAATCTAATCATATCTAATTTTATTTAATTTAATAATAAATAATAACTTTTATCTAATCAAACGCTAAATTATTAATTACGACATTATAGTATAATGACATAAATGATACTATAGTGTTCACCATGAAATTATTGTAATCTCCATTTTTTATTAAGTTATTGTAATACTTTTTTTCGTAAATATAAAAACAATATATCCCATTTAATACAAATGCCCTTATTCTATTAACTGAGTATATATAATGAATACAACTGTCCTTATTTTATTAATTGAGTATATATAAGTTATTCCCAATAAATAAATTGAAAGGCTTAATAATTGCATAGATGTCAAACTACTATTAAGTAATTAATTAATTTATAAAAAATTCAAATTTTTTAGTTAAAGCATGTGAATTTAGACTAAAATTTAATTTCGGCAATGGATTTAATTTTTTTGAAAAATCGAATTATATCCTAGAAATAAATGTATCCAAAATATAGTATGTATAAATATAACGTAAGTAACTTCTTTTGTTGCTATAGTAAAAAAGGTTTATAATTAGCTAAAAATTCTTGAATTTTAACCTGTTTTTCAAATATATTCAATACTTTATTCTCTAACAAAAGAAATGCCCATACTTTAATTTTTTTTAAATCTATCATCAAACTAATATCTGATTATTAAAAAAATAAACAAATGATTATTTTCATCCCTGAACTTTTTAAAAACTTCGATTAGAGCCCAAACATAGAAAAATACTTAAATATTATATAAAATCTTATTTAATTTGATTTTATTTACTTTAGTATATGAAAATATAATTAAATCTAATTGAATATATATATATATATATATATATATATATATATATATATATATATATATTCTAAGTAATTAAATTATTTTTTATTTAAATAGATAATTTATTATAAATTTTCATTGTAGAATATCATTAATTCAGAAATCAAAATTAAAAACAGAGATAATCATAATTTTTTTTCAAAATAATGCAATGATAAATAGTTATCATTTTTCATGTACATATTAAATAGCTAAAACTTATTTATTACAAATAATTAAAAAAATTATCTCTTTATATTAATGAGTCATTTCTTGATAGAAAAACAAATTTATTAAAATATAAAATAATTGAATATTAATTTATTCAAATATATAAGAAGTTAAAAAAATTAATTAATTTTACATGGATATAAGTATACTCAGTGACAGATTTAAAAAATTTTTAAAGTTAAGTATATATACTATATTTTAGAATTAAAACTATTGATTAAGTGTTGTCTATTTATTTATACAAATTTAAGATTCATGGACATAAATGATTAAAAATATTTATTTTTCAAAGTAAATAAATTACTTAAAATATCTTTAATAATAACAAATCAAAGTTAAACTTAAAAGAGAATAAAATGAATAAGTACATAGCATAAAAATAATAAAAATAAAAAATAAGACATAAATAGAAAATAAAAGTAATAAAAGTGTACAATAATTAAATATTTAATTATTATTTAATAGAAAAATCAAAAAATACTTTTCTATATAAAATATGAAGTTAATTTGTTGAATTTAAATTTCAAGAATAAACAATTTATTAAATATAAATTGATTAAATTTTATAATAAAATAAATATTTATATAAAATAATAAATTAATATGTCCTAAAAAATTAAAGTGGATTAAATTCTGTATTATATAATATATTTTAAAAAATAGAGTTTTTTTACACTAAATAAATATTTTCAAAAAATTATTAAATTTTATATTATTATAAAAACATCGACACTATATAAAAGTGAAAAATACTGTTTATATAAAAGAAAAATTAAATAAGGTTCTATATATTTTTTATTTAATTTTTATTTTGAGTTTTAACATTTAATTATTATATATTTTTAGTAAAATTATTTTTCTTACAAATAATGACTCATTAATATAACGAAATAATTTAATTATTTGTAAGAAATAAGTTTTAGCTACTTAATATGTACGTAAAAAAGTAACAACTATTTATCATTATATTGTTTTAAAAAAATTATGATTGTGTAAGTTTATACTTTAAATTATGAATTAATAAAATTTTGTAATAAATTATTTATCTAAATAAATTATATTTTAATTACTTAAAGTAGATGTATTAGATTCAGTTTGATCAGATTTTTATATATTGAAAGTGAATCAAATCAAATTAAATAAAATTTTATATAATTTTTAGTATTTTATTTTTTTTGAATTTAATCAAATTTTTTTAAAAAATTCAAGTATCAAAAGGATTATTTATCCATTCTTAATAACCAATATTTGTTTGAGAATAAATTTGAAAAGAAATTTGAGGTTTTTTTTGTTAAACAATGAAGTAAAGAATAGATTTAAAAAATACATTAAAATTCAAGACTTTTTTAATACTTAAAGACTGGTAAAAAGTTATTGAAAGAGAAAGATGACCTATCACATATTTTACTTTGGGCTCTGCACCAGTTCAAAATTAAAACTTGACTTCCACTGCTTGTGGGAGAAAAAATTTTAATAGATACTGAAATTTTATTAGTAGTCAGTCAGTTCAGGTTACTCAGAAGTATTTAGAAAAGAAAATTACTGCATCCCCTTTACCAAAAAAAAAAAAAGAGGAGTAAAATTTGTTATATTACCAACAAAGCCGTTCGAACACCATATACATAACCCAAATGAAATTGCTTCAATTTTCTTTCCTGTAATAAAGCCTATGTACATAACAATGTTCCTCTCTCGTCACTTCCGATTCAGCAGTATAAATCAAACAGGAAATCACCTCCATCCCAATTGAAATCTATAACGTTAACTGCTTTCCTTCCCATTTGAAGAAGTTGCATAGAGCACAGATCAATCAGTAACCAGCAAAAACTATTCTTCAATTTCGTCCTGTACAAAGACTTCGATGAAATTTCAGAGTGAGTTGTCATGTTCAAAACCAGTAACCAGCAGCAAATAATGTTTAAGGTATATATATATATACTATGATTCTGAGGAGCCGGCACCAATTGATGAACTCCTTACAGCTACCCTGACCGCACCGACGCAGCTAAGCTGCCTCATCTCAGGGCTTAACACATGCCTGTCCTGGCTCTTACACCCCTCTTCTATCTGAACACCCACAAAGTATGCTATCTGAACAGCCAAAGTGTCACATTAGTAGCCAACTACTGCAAAATATTACAACAAAAGAAATAACTTGGCAATGCATGCAAACGTACTTGTATGCTTAATAACAGCAGATGCTAAACAATAATAAGAAGTAACAATCACGAGTAGAGCCATAAGGAAAGACAACTTTTTCTTCACAGTTTGACAATCTATAGTGTTTTCACATTACTGACTTCCAACTTACTGCAAACCAACATAATTCAGTGTGTAAGTTTTCATGCTCTCAGTAAACTATAGCAAGAGGACCAATTCTCTGGAAAATTCAATGTTACAGCTAATTCAGTAAATAATGGCCTAATGCCGAAGACTCAACAAGAATGCTTAAAAGAAAACTAACCCTAATAAGAAAAAGAAATAACCTGATCAATTAATTACTATATTTCTCAAGAAAATTAGTACTATTAAAAACATTTTACTCCTAGAGTAGAATACTTACAAGCTTAATAATTAAGAATACCACCCCCATCGGCATCTGCAGAAATTCAATTACACTTTGTTGGCGACTGGGTTGGCAGTCAAGAGTCAAAGGAAAACAAAAAATGTGATAGAAAAGAAATCCTCACAAGAATACAGGGGTGAATAAAAACTATGCCGCTGACTTAAGCAATGATAAATTCACCAAAATGATGACCATAAACATAAATGAAGTCATTACCAACAAATCAAAATCCATTAGCGAACTCAATTCTTCAGTTATAGTAGTGTGCGATAAAGTAGGGTTTTAAAATATGGGAAAGCCTGTCATTTTCTTCCAAGCTTCAAAAATACAAGAATTATCAACTATCCTAACAAATTTCTTTGATAAAGAATTGTAACTTATCAATAAAGTAAAATACTGGTGGTCGCTATTCTGACACTGCTCATAAAATAATATTTGTACAAGCAGAAAAATGGGGACCATGGAACCCCACTACATATGATCAGGATGAGGTATTAACACGTTAAAGAACCATGGACTACCTGTCACACTGGCTAGCCAGCCTGAAAAATGCTATTAACTGCTGGCACTGACAACAAAGGGATAAAGCATTACTATTGTTATCATTGGCACTTCCTTTGATTGCAACCCATGAAACATAAAAATTGATGGTTTTCTCCACCTCCATGTATCATCACAGAATGCTTCTTTCATCTTTTACCAATGTTTAAGATTGGAATACAATGGTCCAGCAACTTCTGTTTTTCACATGAGGGAGTCTACAACATGGAGATATGATCAAGAATCATTATCCATGAAAATGAAAAGGGTGAACCACAGGAAGTCTTGTGAGGCTGTATCAATATTGTGATAATTAAAGTGCACTTGACCGTGCATACTAAAAGATACATTTCAATGGAAAAAACAGAACATTGGCTGGAACATCAACAGAAAGGGAAAAAAAAAAAAAAAAAGCTGCCTTGAAAGAATCCAATCATTTGATACCATTTTCCATCTAGCAACCCTTCAATGGAAAAAACAGAACATTGGCTGGAACATCAACAGAAAGGGAAAAAAAAAAAAAAAAATACAAAAGTTGCCTTGAAAGAATCCAATCATTTGATACCATTTTCCATCTAGCAACCCCCCCCCAACAAAACCAGGTCTTACCCTTGAACAAAAAAAAAGGATACCCTCAAGATCACCATATAACATTATAGTCTTTGGTCTTCTCTGTTTACCAGGTATACATCAATAATGTGCTAAATGCACAAAAGAGTTGGATGAATACAGAAAATGAGTAAATATATCAAAAGATTTTGATATACAATATCCATTTGGCATCTACAGTCTCACCATTATGTCACTGTTTTCACCACTGATATCGGAACTTATTTCACCACTAGCACTACAAATGACAACTCCCATGCCTATTCCATCATTCCCAACACTGCCAATTTGGTCCACGCTAGTTTGGAAAAAGAGTTGGTCATTGGACGACCAGACGATAAGTGGAGAATGGAGAATAAGGACAGAACCGTTGGTTGAAGCTAGGTAAGACATTTGTTTATAATCATCGACTCTGAGTTCAATTGCAGGAAATAATGTTTATCAGGCAATAGGAAGGAGATCAACAGAATCATATTCTTAATCAGGGCAAGAAACATGCTAAGATTTCTTAGTCAGTGATTGAAAAACTAAGAACTAGCTTGGTCACAAGTATGACAGCGCTACAAACATTTAGATTTTATACACATATATTGTCCACAAACAAAAAGGAGACCTAGCATCATCCATTTCCCAATCTTTCCAAAAGCATAACTGCAAATTAATCCTCTATCTGTTGCACGTAATTGACAATCATACAGTACAAATAGAAAAGAAACATAATTGAATTCTAATAACAAGCAGGGGGAAACAAAACATCAAGCTAGACAGGTTGATCATGTGTGATGTTGCCAATGCTGCTCTAGTATTGAATTAAATAAATCCCTAGACTCCTTATGAATTAAATTAGTTATTATGAAATGCCTGAAAACCTAGTAACAGGTAACAGGTCTTCCCAAATTTCATAATGTTAAACTAGGTTATTCAAACTCAAGTTAAGACTCTCTTTTGATCTTGACAATATAGATTGAATGTTATAATATCAATTTTAAGTGTTGTTTTTACAATTTATAAGAGTTATCTTTAATGGAAGTCAAAATCTCTATCTTTTAGAAAAACATCCAAATTCGCGGTTATTATCCCTTAAGTCGTGATCGCGACACTGTTATGAGAATGTATGAAACTAGGTCAGAGGAATTCGCTAGTGAATTCGCAGCTGCAACTCAACTGAAGGAGCCTTAGTTAAATTACAAAGGAATTCGTAGTCTCAATCGTGCCTAAGATACAATAATCTTGCAATCGCGACTTTTAAGAGTGGTTAGAACACAATGACTATATTTTTCTAATTGACCAACGAAAAACTGACACGTAGACTAGCCGTTAGACACAAATAGGGTTTTTAGCAGCAATTGAAAATTCGTAACCGCGAAAGAGCAGTAGCGACTGCAACTTCCGGTTGACAAACATTTAATGTTAAATCTGTCTAACACACTTCGAGAATTGTTTACAATTTTAGAATAATGTCTCTTTGGTGAATGTGCGCTATAAATACTCCACCAAACTGATGTAAACGCAAGAGGATAACAATTCATATGTGTCAAAACTCTTGGTAAGTTTTTTTTCAACCTTATTTCTTTATTTCTTTGTACATAATTTGGTATGAGCTTTAAACACTTTTTGGGTTGGGTTTGAGAGTTAGTCCTTGTATTGAAAACTCTTGCATAGGTTTGAGTGTGAGCCTTAGGAAAACACTTGTAAGGTTTAGTGTGAGCCTAAACACTAGGTTGAGTGTGAGCCTTGAGAAAACACTTGTAAGGTTTGGTGTGAGTCTAAACACTAAGTTGAGTGTGAGCTTATAAGACACAAGAGATTGAGTGAAATACCCAATTCGTGAATTGGGAAGTAGATTTAGGGTCGGTTAATATCCGAACCACTATAAAACTCTTGTGTTCATTCATTCCTCTCCTACCCTTTCTCTAATCTTTCATTTTTGTGTGCTCCCTCTAGAATCAAAAGTCCAAATTTGCCACCAATTCAACCCCCCCTTCTTGATGCACTGGAGCCAAGACATAAATCACTCTCAACTTTTTTCACAACAACCCAATCTAACCCCAAAATTTCAAGGTCTTTAGTAAAAACAAATTAACACCTAGCTAATAATCATAATGAAAAGCTATACAATGAAGAATAAATTTCGCTAGAGTAAAAATGAAAAGAACTATTATTTTTCACTGTTCTGAATTAATCTGCATATTTGTTGGAGCACAACATTCTAAACCTATAACATTATCACGAACAATAATATAATAGACAGACAGAAAAAGAAGTTTATGCATGCAAACTACCTTGCCAGTAGCATTACGGACCGGTGATATGTGCAGAAAATTCCAAAACGTACTTTTATTCTTCCTAACATAACAGGAAAAACCATGGTTTAGAGCCAAAGAAATGAACTCTGTTTCTCTCAAACACACTGGAAGAATTGTTTAAGTGTCAACCTGTAATTTAAGATACGTACTGTGCATGCTTCTTCAGCTTGAATGCTTTCCTTTATCTGAAAAACATTGTGGCAATTTAAGTTTTCGGTCAACATAGCCTCCAATCAGGAAACCACACACATAACAACTACAATAAAATAAATAAAATAATAAATAAACGAAACAAGTACCTGCTTAAGAATTGAGCAATCCGTTTCAACTCCACTTAAAAATCTACAATTGCGCCCCAAAACTTCATGCCTGGCATAACCTACAGGCACAACAATTAATAAAATGACACAAGCAGATAAGCAATTTCCTTTCTGAGATTTTCAAACATCATATGCTATGGATCCATTTATGTCAACCAATGAAACTAACAGTAAAATATGACTCCTATTTGATAAGCTCAGAATATAATAGAAGCTCCAAGCACCTGTCAATGTCAAAAAGGCGTCACTCGCATAAACTATAGGCATATCTGGCAAGTGCGGATCCGTTCTGCAAATGCAAAAAACACATACATTGTAAGAACACAGGAGCAGAGGCATTATCAATCTTATAAAGATGGAATCTTTTCAGGGAAAAAAACAATTATATAGGAATTTGAAACAACTCACAATACAAAGCTTTGTTTGATTCTACCAAGAGATATATTTAAAGATGCGCTGATAAGCCCCGCTCCAGGTACGCAGCATCTTTTCCCACACACCAAATTCCCAGTTGACTCGCTGTAGTGAGTTAGCACAGACAATATCTCGTTGATGGCAGTTACTGCTCTTCGCTTCTCTGCTTCGCTAGCCTCACATGGCCCCTTAATGGTTAATCCTGTAATACACAAATCCATTAATTAATTAAAATCCTGCAATATAGAAAACCCATGAATCAAAATCCTTTAATTCACAAAATCCATTAATTAAAATGCTATAATCCTCAAAACCCACTAATTAAAATCTTCTAATACACAAAACCCAGTAACTAAACTAAAAAAAATGCACCAACAGAACCTTGATAGCCAATAACAGCTTGCAAATACACTAGTACAGTACAGACCTCTAGTATCCGAATCCAAATCTAAAACACGACCCAAGTCAAGCAAAGAATCCGACCCAACCTCTCTCCTACACGAACCAAACACAATCCCTCCTCCTTCCCCGTTCCCTCTCCGACTTCTCGTAATCGGGACCTGAACCGCAACAAAGTGAATAACACGACCATCCTCCATCCCGAAAACAGGGCTCATATGAAACAGCACCCAAAACGGCGTGCCGTCTTTGCGATAATTCAACAGACTTATCTGCACCGCTCTCTCCTCCCGAATCGCCTCGCGTATTTCCATGACGGACCTCCGGTCGGTGTTGGGTCCCTGGAAAATCCTCCCGTTGCGGCCAAGAACCTCGTCCTTGGAATAGCCAGACATCTTGAGGAAGGCAGCGCTAGCGAAGACGATTGGGTGGCCGGAGATGGAAGGATCGGCGATGGTAAAGGACTCGGGTAAGGCATCAAGTGATTCTCGAGCGCACAAAGAGTAGCGGGAATTGAAGGATTGTTCGATTAGGAAGAGGTGTGAGTTCATTTGTATCCCATGTGACGCAGATGGGGGAGGGGAATTTGAAATTTGATTTGTTCAGGAATTGGCTCTCATGCTATGTCACATGAGAAGAGAGAGTGAGGAGAAATGGAAAATATCTCGTTTGAATGAAGGGAGATGAGTGAGTGATATACATCAATCATTGTTGTTGTTAATGTTGTTGTTGCTGTTGGTTAAGATCTCTTTTCCTTTCTGTTCTTTTCACCATGTGACAATGGAGAGAAGCTGCGACGCAAGAACTGGGGGATATGCAAGTAGCGCACAGTCATCTTGAGTCACCATATATTTTTTTAAAATCTTCGATGAACAAAAAAAAAAAAAAAAAAACTAATTAGTCGCCTCATACCTTGAAAATGTAAAATACCATGTTTATCCGCTTACATTAAAATTACATTTGATTAATAAATTTTCATAATCTCTATTTCATGGCCGCATATCTTTCAGGCTAAGGAATGAGAAATTTTTTTAATTTGATGTAAATTAAAATTTAATTTTATATTATGTTTTCAAATAATCAGAAGTTTATCACATTTATTATCCAAATAACAATTCTTTAAAATTTTTACTATAAATGTATAATATCTCAAATTCAAGTTACTCCATTTATTATTTTGCAAATGAAATTATGGCAAATAGATTTTTATACCTACACTCTTTATTATGAGCATGTACAATTTAGCGGCAACAATTATAATAATTAACGGTCAGCTATAAGTTGATAATTTAATAATTAGATTATAAAATAATAAAAATAATTATTTTTATATGAAATATAAATTGATATAATTATAAATAATGATAAACATAAATTTGAAATTAATAAAAAAAATTCAAATTTCAATTTTTATATTTCAAATTATATTTTGACATTCAGTTATATTTTATAAATTACAAACGTTAATTTTTAAATTAAAATGATAAATATTAATATTCGTTAAATGATATTTTTCAATATTTAAACACTCAACTGCTGAATATCATCAAACAACATCAAACAAATGTGCATCAATACAAAGGTGAAAGCCTTTATGTTACATAAATGGGAGACCATTTTTATATACTCTCTCAATTATATATTAATTGAAATATTTTTTTTTTGTTTCAAATATTTATTACTTTATATTATTTTTTAATTTAATTACTATCATTTTTAAGATACAATTAATACATTTAATTTGATTATTTTTTATAAAAAAAGGTAATTCTGTCATTTTATATTTAGAATGTAAATCTAATTAATAAATTTTTAATTATTAGATAAAATTAAAAAATTAATTAATATGGAATTGAGGGGTAAAGGTTTTATTATTTTCAAAGATAACAAATATATATATATAAAAGAACAAAGATTCAGTTGGTATACGTTAAATGAGTGACTCATATCCAGTGGTGCATGAAGTTGGCCAAAAGACATTGTCCATACATGAAAATAGAAATTTGCTCTATTAATGGTAACCCATTGTAATGTGGGTCCCATGTCAATAATAATTGAGGTCATTCCACAACAAAAAGAAGTCCAATTGGCTCTTTCCTAATCATATCTGGGGGCGGTGCGATGAGGCTCGGCCACCGTATGCCTGCGATGCTTCTCGACTTAAGAATCTTAGCCGGCCACGTATTACTAGGAGTATTATTAAATTTGAAATAATAAGTATATTTTCTTAGTTTTAAAAAGATTATTTATTATTTTTATTAAAATAAAAAATATTTAAATAAATATTTAAATTTATCCTTTATTAATTATTAAATTAAAAAATATATTTACTTTTTATGAAATATAATTAATAATATAAATAAAAAAATATACTACAAATAATAAATTGACAAAATATTAAATAATCTCTGCATTTCAAAATGATCGGTAAAATTTATATTTTAAATATTTTAAAATGATTGATAATTTTTTTTAATTGATAATTAATCAAATAATTGTCTAATATATTATCTTATTAATTAACATATATTTTCACATCATCAATAAATTATTATTATATGTTTACTTTAAATTTATATCTTCAATGTACCCTTCAATACATTTTTTAAATTTCTAATAATCATTTTTTTTCATTTGGTTATAAAGTTTTTGATGTATAATGTTTAAAAAAAAGATTGACATCCATAAATAATATTAATAACTATACTTTATTAACGTTGATAAAATAAAAAAAAATAAGAATATTTTAATAAAAAAGTGGTTAAAATACATAAAATAACTATAATTAACTAAATTTTTTAATTTCCATAGAAATGAAATTTTATCAATTGTTTTGAAACAAAATAGTTTTTTAAATAATATAAAAATGAATGGTGACAGCTTTTTAAGATAGAAAAAATATTTAATAATATGAAGAAATAAAATAAAAATTTTATTTGAAGTAAATATTTTTAAAATTAAAATAGTTTTATTTAATATATTTATATAATAAAAATAATGATGTTTTTATTTTTTAAATAATTTATTTTTAAATTTTAAAATAAATTAAAATATCAAATATACAATAAAATGAAAAGTTTACTCTTATCTATTTATTGAATTGATGTGCTAAATATGAGCATATTCAAGGAATTTGTTATGTATGTCAATTTTTTATTATAAAAAGTCAAATTATAAAATAAGAGTTTAACATATTATTTATTTTTTAAATATAAAATAAAGAGTTAGATTGACTCTTTATATAGGTTGACTATTTATATTTAGACAATTAAATTTTGCTATTTATTCTCATGGACAACTAATATATTATAAGTTTTTATATAATTTATTTATTGAATTTTTATTAATCAACATTAAAAAAGAAAAATGAAAAAATAGAATTGGTAATCTTATGAAAAAAGAAAAATGAAGAACAAAAATATAAAGAATTTATTAAATTAAATAAATTTTTATATTTTTATCAATAAAAATTATGTATTAAAGAAATGATGTTTTTTTACAGTAAAAAAAAATGCTATTGGAGATAATCTTAATGTAAGTTAAAACATTGAACATTGAGATATAGAGATTTGCACAGTATTAGTGATCTTAATAGTAATATATATATATATATATATATATATATATATATATATATATATATATATATATATATATAAGTGTTGAGAGTGTTATAAGTGAGGTTGATATGTTTATATATTATTCTATAGACAATTTATTTTTTAAAAATGTCTGG
>CATIWR010013510.1:0-12845 GCA_949677035.1 Omphalea diandra | reverse complement strand
TCTCCACCTCTTAATTGGCCATTTTGATAAAATTGCATTTCCATATTCTGGTGCCCAGCTCTCAGCAAACACATATTTCATCCCCAAGGAAGCAGCCAGATCAGAAAGAGGACTCATGCCTTTCTCTTCCTCTGCCTTAACGTCTTGCAGGGCCAAAATATCAGTATCCACTTCTCTAAGCACTTCCAAGATGCTTCTGCTGCTTGTCATGTTCTCTTCACCGATAATGTGAGTTGAAAAATTGTCAGGCAGGCATACAGGAGACCTCAAAACCACACTGCTTCTATAGTTTCTGCTAGCAACAATGTTCGAAGACCCCACTTTTTCATCTTCCATAAAATCAAGCAATTTGCTCTGTGCTAATGAAATCTCATTCTCGGGAAGATTAATCGAAACCTTCCTTGTTAATGATACGGAAACTTTCTTCTGCGGCGAGGTTTTCTCAGGACTTCTCAGGCTGGCATGCAATGGAGACTGCTTGAGTATGCTCTTGGGATGATAGCTCACAGGCTTGGCTTGAGTATCCATCTCCACTTTTGTACCCTTGTACATCATATAACCTTTGTGTTCTTGGCCGAAAACAACAGCTTCCTCAGCCTTAGGAACTGCAGGTGCAAGAGAGAACATGGCAACATTGAACGTGGCAATTCGAATTGGCCTTTCAGAACTAGAAGATGAATGACCCAGTTTGCCATTTAGATAAATGGAAGAAGACTTATGGATACCCGGTTTCCCCTTGCATTGATCTTTTGGGGTTTTCCCGAACCTTCTGATGATAACTTTTGGCCTTGGACGTTTCCATATCAGCCACCTTATCCTTGAGCAGAATTGGCGGAGTTTCTTGGTCACTGTACTTAACATGTAAAATGTTAAATGGGTTATTGCAAGGAAGAATCAGGTTTTTTTTTTAATTCCCCACCGTTATCCTTTTTATAACAAGTTCAAGACTTTATGTTGTCTCTTGTTACTCTATAATTTGAGGCTAGACTTGCTTTATGTCAAAAGTTGGGTTGCAAAACAGGATTTTTGGTTAAAAAAACCAAAAACAATGTGTTAGTGCAGAAGTAGTTAAAGGAAACAAAGATGCGTTTCAACTGCTCCAAGAAGTGGGGTAGAGGTTGAAAAAATAGCTACATAGTTGAGTCTCTTTTCCAACACACAAGAACAGATCAACTGCTGAACGGAGCTTGGATTCTTGCTGTACTATCTTATTGGAACCCACCATGTGCAAGCAGACATCAAAAGGACTTTGTCCTAGTCTTCAAACTGGAATAAATTTTTTCTTTGGTAGGTATATATCTGATATAAGCCTAAAGAATTTCATCCACAATGTTGACTATGGATATAAAGAAGAAGCAATCATACATTACCATGTTGACTGTGAAGTAATCACGCACATACGAATAATTTCTATATGCTTCCTTTCAAAAGGGGAAATGAAGGCCCACCTACAAAACACCATATTCAATGCTTAACAAGTAGAGGAAAGTGACAGGCCTTTTTAGGTACAGGTCTGCACATTACACACTTCACGCGTCCATAATGCCAACAAATCAATGCCTGCCGTCCTGAAGGGGTATAGGAATGGCTATGAGTCGGAAATATAAGCATTAATCTTTAATGCTGCTTAGTCAGAGACTTGAAAAGTGCAAGCTGAGAGAGAGAGAGAGAGAGAATGAACTAAACCGTCTAAGTGGCTGGTAAATGGAACCTCAGTACAAACAAGAAAAAACTGGCAAAGATGAGTAGGGTATTTCATTCATAAATAATACAAAACAAGACAATCAAGTTTATCCAATTATACTCATAAATAATAGGCGCGATGCTTTGATTACCCTAAAAAATGTCGATAAAGCAATTACAACACTTCCAAACTTCCAACGACTGATGTTCTTCGCCTTCAGGGTTCACCTACAGAAGTTCTAAACCTAGCATTGAAGTTCCTTCCTGGGTTAACTAGGGAACCTTTTCACAAATTATAGGACTTTTCTCCTCACTCACTGGTAGTGCTTAAGCTAATTATTGCTTTGTTACTACAGTGTCAGTGAGGAACCAAGTCACATGACACCACACCTTATAAATTTTATGACATTATGTGTTAATTGGGTTGAGCCTTAAGAAACTGGCATCTATGAATTCGATGAGTCCTCACTAAACAAAACATCCAGAAGGTTAGATGTTGAATCTGCATTTATTGTGTCATCAAAAAATCCATTACAGGCATTATCTTTTCTATATTTTCGCTCTTCAATGATAGATTCTTCTGTTTCCGTGCCGTATCGCACCTGTTTCACAGGTCTATCTGCCACAATAAACTTATTACCGTCGCGGATTCTCTCAGAAAAGCCTGCCCAAACTGAAGAAAACCACGAGTGAGAATTTTGACAAGTTACAAAAGTTACATCTTATTTCTTCTCCTTCCTAAGGGGAAATCTCTATTTTAATTTAGTTTGCTGGTTATTTGAAGATAAAACAAATATAACATAAGCAACTACAAAGAGAAAACAATATGAAAGGCAAGCCAAAATGCAGATATGAACAACGAGACACATGAAAAAAGCCAGATAGAATTGGAGACTAAAAAGAAACTGCTAGACTAGAAAACAAAAGAACCTTCTTCAAATGCTACATCTGGAATATATGTATTCAATGATAGGACTCTTTAGTTGCAAATGAATAGCTAATATGGGTTATTCTATAAGTTCACTACATATCCTGTTGGGTGTGACTCACCTGATGTTTGAGCATTACTTTGATATTCCCAACAGGATATTCTCAGGTGAATTCCCTCAAAAAGAGGTAAAACCCTGGAATTTGACTCTTCCAATGAATTGCTTTGCATCAGCAATAGAAGAAACCATTAAACCATAAATCTAGACTTTTCAAGAGATTTTTACTGATTACTATTCAACACACTTTTTTTTTTGGGCTCATCATTAATAACTAGGGTGGAAGGCTGCACTTATCAAGCTACTGAAGTGAAGAGGTTGAAAAGGTAGACCTAGATTAAGTTCAAATAGTGTAAAGTGAGGGAAAATAATCCATATATCTGATGCAAACTATTGGGGTTAAGCTTAGCTGAGTTGATATTTTTTAATAACTAACATGATGAAAACTCTTGAGTTGGATCCACCTTGTGATATTCTTTTTTTTTTAATCATAATCTCATAAATGGGCAAAGGATTCTTTTAGAACATGTTATAAAGCTGTTATAAGACTATATCACCAAAATAATAAATATGCAAGCATCAATTTTCACACTGACCATACACAACCATTCTAATACATATCTTACACTGTTTTGATGAGTTAAGACAATTACCTGCAAAATGATGCAAAACAATGGAAGCAGCAACAGTAACGTTTAAGGAGGCCGTGCCACATCCATATTGCGGGATATAAACAAAATAATCGCATATCTCACATTCTTTGGCAGATAAACCCGTTCCCTGCAAAATTATAAAATGAAACACATTGTAGCTGAAATCATCAGGCAAGTTTCCAAGTACCAAATATAGCATAAAAGTAAAATTTCCTATTAATTCAACAAATATAATCAAACATAGGCACTGAATATTCTCTTATAATTGAGGGGAAGTTAATATTGCTACTAAATGAAGAGAAAAAAGCATGAATTAGAAAGGAAAAAGTATTGACCTCGTTGCCGAAAAGGAAAGCCGTGCTCTTCTTGAAAGGATGCTCATTTATAGGAAAAGCACCATCTGCAATCTCCACGCCACAAATATCACAATCCTTGTCCTACATATAATAATATTCAATACCCAAGTCAAAATCCTAGAAATAGAAAATAGGGCAATATGAGAAGGGAGAAGGGGCGCAAAAACCTTGAGGAAACTGCGTGCGTCGAGAAGAGAGTGGAAATGGCGGAACTGGAGGTGAGAGGTGGAGCCGTGACTACCAAAGGCATTGAAATCCCTGCGCCCCACAAGTATGAGCTCCGTCACGCCAAATGCCGTCGCGCTTCTTGCTAGTGTCCCCACGTTGTGCCTCTTCGCGATGTTGTGCACCACTACGTAGCTTTCCATCCCCATTTTTCCCTCTTCTTTATCTTCAGTTTTGGGGTTTTTCTCCTGCCTCTAGGGTTTTACTGTTGAACGCGGAATTAGAGCAATTACATTAAACTCAGAAACGATACCGTTTAGACGCTCTCTTCGCGTATCTCCGGGTCGGTTCACGGTTGGAAACACTGTCGTCGAGCGACAGAACGGGCTGACGTAAGCAAGGTCGTTTAATCGAAGACCAATAATCTTCTACTCTTTTGACATAGTTAATTACAAGGACCCCCAATATTTTACCATATTATATCAACTCATCCTTTATTTGTATATATTATATTAACATATACTTACATTTTCATTCTATTACACTATTAAAATTAGGATACCTAAAGTTCGTCAAAGCCCAAAAAATAAAAACAAAAAGTCAAAAGAGACAATTTTTAATGAGAAACATATGCAACATATACTCTTTTTTTCTCTCTTAATTTTTTAACTTATTAATCTCTATTTTCCATATTCATATTTTATTATTTCTAAATTCTTTAACTTCTACTATTTTCATCCTCACTCGAAATTTGCCACATATATCTTCAATCTCTCTTATGAGGCAAAAGTAATTCCAACTAATATGTTATTACCACTTTCTAAAGATAGAAGCCCTATAATTTAATAATTATAGTATTAAATGGCAATTTCTTCAATGAAACTCTGGCTATCAAAAGGGAGTATCATCCATATCATGAAGGGAACGAAATTTTAAGCTATGAGTTTGAATTTTAAATTTTATCACTACCTATAATTTTAGATTTTTAGAGTTGAAATTATAAATAGTCTAAATAAAGATTTTTTCATCTTCTTTGAGATTAAAATTTCCTTTTTTATTTTAAATTTTTTTTGTCTTTTTATTAAGTTATAGTTATAAGCTAAGAATAATGATGAAGATTGAAAAAATAATACTATAAAGACTAATAATTAGTGGTGATGGTGGCTAAACAATGTAGTATACTGAGTATCATGAAGGTGATTAAAGATATAAAAGTTAAAAAAAATAAATAAATTTGAATACAATTAATTAAGACCAACTTGATAGATATAAATATAATGTGCGTGAAATATTATAAATCATGTCACATTAATATTTTGTATTTTATTAGAAATTTTAAAAGCTAGCATGAGGAAATATTTTTATTTCAAAGAAAAATTAATAAATATTGATTAAATAAATTTTATTGACTAAATAAATTTTGTATTTAAATTTTGAAAATTCCATTTAGTAGGAGTTAATAAAATGAAGGATTTGAAAAGATTTGAAAATTAAATATCATTTTAAAGGTTAGGGATGAAGATAAAATTGATATTTTATATAAAATTAATGAAAAATCTAATGGAAGGTGTTATAATTAACAAAACCAAAATAAAGAGATATTTTAGTATAATATATAATAAAGTATAAGGACTAAGTAGTAAAACATGTAAAAACCCAGGGGCCATTATAATTAATCCATCACTTAATCGTCGAACGACAGGACGTGTTGATTCAAAACTAAATCGCAACTGGTCAAATCCCTCTGCATTTCAAATTCACTTTGTTTCTCTCTCTCTCTGCATGAAATCTGAAAGAATTCTAAACATCATTATCTGCTAATCTTTGTTCAATTAATCTAATCTACCCTACAAAAGCTTTAATATGTCTGACTGGCTCGCCTGACCTCACTTTTCTTATCAAAAAACTAAATTGACGAGCTTAATTTTCTGGTTCAAATGGAGGTGTTCTTATTCATGAGAGTATCAACTAAAGTGTAATATCAGCAATATGTACAAAATCACAGCCCTTTCTGCATTACATGCAACTTATTTGTTGAATAAATGGATGAATCACCAATAGGGGGTTTCTCCCTCTATAACTTAAAGCCTCCATCCTCCTTTTCCCTTCCCTTTATAAAGTTAGGAGCTCGTCCAATGCGTTTTTACACATGTATAATGTTTGTTGCATCTCTTTTTTTTTTTTTTTAACACATTCTTTATAAAACTATATTTGTGGGTATTACATGTATCTTTTAGTAATTATTTATTTTATTTACAACTCACGTCAAGTGAGAGGGGCATGGTGGTGGAGTTGCTTCTTTTCTAGACAGCAACTTGTGCGGCTGCTAGCCTTGCAATAG
Source organism: Omphalea diandra (assembly GCA_949677035.1). Lineage (NCBI taxonomy): Eukaryota > Viridiplantae > Streptophyta > Magnoliopsida > Malpighiales > Euphorbiaceae > Omphalea > Omphalea diandra. The sequence continues at coordinate 6,661 of CATIWR010013510.1, read as the reverse complement.
GAACCCTGTCATGTGAAATGGTGAATTGAGAATCAGGAATTTTATACAACATATTTATGAACAGAAACACAAATTTCTACCTGAATGGAGAGCATGAGACATAATCCAATCCAGCCTCTGCAAAGAATGCAACAGAAGAAGGTTCTCCGCCATGCTCTCCACATATTCCAACCTGTTTAGCATCGTCGTTGATCGATGTTAAAGAAAAATGTTGCATTAGACATCATATTAGCATTACTGATTGGAAATGTTAAATTGAAATGGCACCTATAGTATATCGCCATTATACGAGAGTTAAACTACAGCTCAAATTCTATAATTGTGACATAACTATTTTTTTCATTATTAAAATCACTAAACTAATATTAGTGTTTCATATTAATTTTTTTTAAAAATAGATAAAATTTCAATTACTCTCTAAATTTTTTTAAAAAGTGCATATTAGTTCAAATTAAAAATTTTAGTTATTTTAACCCTGTAATCTATTATTTAAAGGGTATTTAAACCAAAAATGAAAAATTCATATTTTACATATATAAATTTATTAAAGACTATAAAAATAATTAAAAAGCAAACATAATATCATTTTTTGGTCCTTAATAACAATCTATATTTTTTGTAAGTAATTATTTTTAATTCTTATGGTTATCTCAAAATCTTTTTTATTTAATTTTCTCAGATTTACTTTTCATCTCACAATTATATTTAGTTTAGATTTTTACACTAATAAATATCTAATAATATTACTTTAAAAATTAATAGATATAAAATTAAACTTTTCAAGAAAATTATATCTACAATGATTCAACAATTTCAAAAATAAATTATTACTTTTTTCGTCTCAATATTATAGACCACTTTTTTTTAACATAAGGATTAAGGAAGAAAGATTTTGTGAAACCTTTTTTTGAGTAAAGTGGGAATGTTTTATTCGCAATTATTATCTCCTTATTATAGCCAAAAAAATCTCCATTCTCTTGGGTATATCGGTGGAGCGATTAATTCAATTGTTAAGAAAGTTGACATGAGCGGATAATTGCAAAACCAAAGATGTCAACAAAAATAAAAATTTCCCGGCATGATAGGTAAGTTATACACCGCAAATTTTTTATTTAAGTTTAACCTCTAATATAAAGGCTATACATTAGGAAAATACTCCATCATTGAACTTTAGCCCGTATCATCATCCCTTTTGCTGCTGTAATCATCATCCTTATCAACATGAATACCTTGGATGAAGAAACTTGGCATTTATATCTTTAACATAGAAGTGATTTCTCTATCACGTTCTTGGATTGGAGAGACAAATCCATCTTCTTTTGGAGGGTAATTCAAATCAAGCTATGGCTTTTGGAGTATCTCATTTTCTGTTTTCATGTTTGTGTTTTGATTATCTATTGTCATTTTATTGCCAAACTTGAAGGTTTGAGGTTTTTGGTTTTCCATGATTTCATAGAAAAGCAAATACCCCCAAAGGAGTAGTATGCTATGTAAAAAGAAAAAAAAAAGAGAGTATGTAAAATGAAATTTTTTTTTTTGGTAAAATCTCATTAATAATAAAACATTGAAACTACAAAGAAACACTATAGAAAATTACAATACAAAACATTTTTAATTATCAATGACAATTAATGAAGGGCAAATTTGATAATTTATAACTAAACTAAAATTTCAATATGAAAAGTGGCCTATAATATTTGGGATGAAGAGAGTAAATCTTAACCATTGTTTTTAAAATTGGCTTGGAGCTCGAACTAGTCAATTGGCTAGTTCTTGATCCAACCAGTTCAATTGGTTCAATTGATCTAATTTAATAAGGTATTTTTAAAATTTATAAAAAAATATAATACTTTAAAATATTTAAATATTAGAAAAATAATATAATAAAATAAAATAATGAAAAATAATATAATAAAGAAATAAAAATATTTTTAAATTTAAAATTTAAGTAAAATAGTGTAATTTTTAAAATTTTAAATTTTTACAATACAATATGGTTTTAGATTGAACCAAGTTGATCTAGCTTTTGGTTTTAGGCGGTTTTGAGCGGCTTTTTAGACGTTAGATTTTTAGATTGAATCAAATCGGACGACTTGTCAGTTTTTAATTTACCAATTCAATCTATTAATCTTATTTTATTTCGTAAACATTGATCTTAACTTGAAAAATGTAAGAGACTAAATCCTAATATGATAAAATTATTTTAAAAAATTCAAAATATGTACTAATATTTACAATAATATGTATTTATTTGAGAAAATATTTTATTTTTAATTTATTTTTATATTTTGTGCATAAATTTATTGATATAAAATAAGAAAATTTATTTTTTATTATTTAAATAATTTTGAAATCCTAATATAAGGTTAATTAACTAAAAATATTAATTTAGACTAATATATAATTTTTCAAAAAAGTTTAAGGGGCCATTTAAACTTTTATTTGTTAAAAAATCATTGTAAAATACTTATAATCGTTTGATAACTTTCATAAAGAAAAAATTAATTATATGACCATCATAAAATTTGGGTTATAGTTTGATGATCACCGGTACAAATTAACTAGGGGTAATCGGACTGCTTGTTTTTTTCCCACATAAAACTCAATGCAATCAGTTCTAATACGATGTACTTTAACACAAACTCTTAATGGGTTTCACTAACCTTCAAGCTAGGCCTAGCTGCACGGCCCTTATCTGCAGCCATCTTAATGAGTTGGCCTACACCTCTCTGATCAAGAACCTGCAAGCAAAACAACATCTTGATGGTTATTCTCCAGTCATTAACATGAATTCTGTTAATTAGCAAACTAATGTCATCTCTCCATTGATAATCATACACTAGCAAATATTGCAGCTAACCTCAAATGGATCACTTTTCAAAATGCCTTTGGATAGGTATATAGGTAGAAACTTGCCAACGTCATCTCTACTATATCCAAATGTCATTTGTGTGAGATCATTGGTCCCGAAGGAAAAGAACTCTGCTACTTCTGCAATCTATCATTATCAAACATAAGAATGAGAGGACAGGATAGACATAAAATATCTTACTCCTAGTTGCACAACTGTGTGAATAACATTAGAAGCTGATTCCTGACCAAGAGATAGAAGCAAAGATCGCATTTTCCTCATCGGGCTGCCTTTTGGCTCTTCTAATTAAGTTCAAAATTGGTAACAATAGCAAAAACATCGGAATTAACATACCTCATCTGCGACCAGAGCGGCTCTAGGAATCTCAATCATGGTCCCCACCTTATAGCTTAAGGTGACACCCATCTTGGAGAACACTTTCTCTGCAATGCTACGTATTAAAGTCACTTGATGTCCTAATTCCTGACAATGATAAATGCCAAATGTTATAGAAGTTTACAGAATAGATAAATGCATTTTGTCACACAAAATTCAGTTATACAGTTTCACAACATATATAAAATGTTGTCATGATTTATGCAGTTCACTGGATCTAAATATATCAAAAAAGAAAAAAAAAAACATAATAAACTCATGCCTGAGGTGTTCCAACTAGGGGAACCATTATCTCAGGTAGAACAGTGACACCCTGGTTGCTCATTGAGACTGCTGCCTGAAAGATTGCACGTGCTTGCATTTCAGTGAGTTCTGGGTATGATATCCCTAGTCTGCAGACATATTTGAAAAAGAAATCCCACTTATCAACAATCAGATATAAATTTTTGGACGTGCCATTGATAAGCTTGGTTGTATGTATCATTCATGTAGCCGTTACATGGCAAGTATTTTCATGACTATACCTTATCTACAAATGGGACTGCACATGGTGCTGCATTAATCAACATTAGGCTGCATACTTAAGTTTGAGGATCAATCTATATTCTGAAGCATGCAAAGAAGTCAAGATTGAGATTCATTCATTCTCAAGTTCAATGATCAAGTGTGCACACAGATTAAATTAGGAGTTGATAGGTATGATCCAAAGGATACATAATATATTCAATTTGTATGCAAATTTCAACTATTTAACTCGGTTTAGTTCATGAAACATTGAGAAAATATTATACTTAAACCTCATCGGAAAAGCCATCAAACCTGCAGCCCCGGAAACCAAGCATAGGATTTACTTCTGATAATTTCTCGACTCTTGAGAAAACTTCATCTTCAGTCATGCCAGTCTCAGTTGTTAGTTCCCCCACAATTTGTTCCAGATCACCTTCTGGCAGAAATTCATGAAGCGGAGGGTCCAGGAGTCGTATTGTTACTGGAAGCCCTGAAATGGCAGAAAGTAATTTTAAACATATAATAAAAAACAGGAACCAAAAGAAATGAGCAAGTCCAAGTTCTTTACTTTTCTAACGTTGGGACATAAACCTAAGCTCTATCCACCCATTTGCTCCCTGAACTCTATAGCTCAGAAGGTGGGAATGATAATAAACTACACAATAAGCAACATAAAGCCTGTGATTTTTATATCCAAGTTGTTGTCCAAAAAGAAGACAATCTGATTTGACTCCAAAAAAGTAAACGAAAAGAATAGAAAGTACCATCCATTGCACGGAAAATTCCTTCAAAATCTGATCTTTGATAAGGTAGTAGCAGGTCTAGCGCTGCCTTCCTCTGCTCTTGAGTAACTGCCATTATCATCTTTCTCACGGCCTTTATCCTGTCATCTGAAGCAAAGAACTGAAACATCCCACCACAGAAAAATAAGAAAGAAATAATAAACTCTAACCTGGATATATCCAAATATATTACACAGTAAGCAAACTACAGAAATTGGAACTTTATAATGTTTCAATCTAGAGGAGATGCACAAACACGCATTGGGAGTTGTTTTGGCCCATTTCAAAAATGAGGAAAATAACTACCATGTGCTCTGTCCTACAAAGTCCTATCCCTTGTGCGCCATTAGTTCTTGCTGTTAGTGCATCTTCAGGAGTATCAGCATTTGCCATAACCTATTACAGCATCATGCAGTTAAATCGGAAGAGAAATTTCCCATTCAGATAGCTATACAATGCAAACTGCTAGATGTTGAGGAGAATATAGCACCTTAATGCGCCTTATTTCATCAGCCCAAGACATGAATGTCTCTAGATCACCACTTAGAACTGGAGGAGATAGTGGTTGTTTTCCCAATATCACTTCACCTGTAGAACCATTGAGTGAGATCCATTCTCCTTCATTAATCACCATATCCCCAACAACAACAATCTGCATTATAAAATAAAAAAGAGTTACAATTCTATAGAACAGACATTTCTGTGAATTGACAGTTGCGTGGGGAGAAGAACAAAAGAATCCACCTTCTCAGAATCATTTACACGAATGTCAGGGCAGCCAGAGACACAGCATTTTCCCCAACCCCGTGCAACAACAGCAGCATGAGATGTCATTCCACCTCTAGCTGTCAATATTCCAGCAGCCGCATGCATACCCCCAACATCCTCTGGACTCGTCTCCATTCTTATCTTCAATCATGCATCATCATAATTTTCATCATCTACTAATTTATAGTATTTACATAAATAAGCACACAAAATGGGTTCGCTTTTGCTGCCGCAGCAAGGAATACATCTGTTGCTTAAGCCATAAAATACTTACCAAAATGACGCTTTTTCCCTGTGCATGCCATGCTTCTGCATCGTCAGTACTAAACACAATCTGCCCCACTGCTGCCCCTGGAGATGCAGGCAAGCCCGTTGCAATCACTTTGTCTTTGTAAGCAGATGGATCCTCAAACTACCCAAACAAAATTTTCATCGTTCAAGTTAAACTCCAACATGCTAATGCCACCAGAAGACAGATGTCATCACAACCGAATATGCACCTGTGGATGAAGAAGTTGGTCCAGATGCTGTGGCTCCACCATCTTAATTGCAGACCTCCTGTCAACAAGCCCTTCATTAGCCATGTCCACTGCTATCTTCACTGCACCTTTACCAGTACGCTTTCCAGATCGACATTGCAACATCCATAACCTATTTTCTTGAACTGTGAACTCAATATCCTGAAAATACCAGCAGTGGCGAAGCTTATTTCTTTTTATTCTTTTTAACTTTTTTTTTTTTTACAAAGTCTCTCATTGCTGCAAAATATCCATGGAGACGGGAGAAATTGTTCAACTTGATTTTCCAAATAGTCGTAACTATTCAAATATTAATAAAGAGATGCCTTTATGATCTTCCATCATGTCCTATGGTAAGGAGAATTCTCACCATCATATCTTTGTAGTGGCGCTCGAGAATTCCACAATTCTCCACAAGCTCCTCGTAAGCTTCAGGCATGCAATTTTTCATTGTATCCAAGTCTTCAGGTGTTCTAATCCCAGCAACAATATCCTCTCCCTATTCAGAGCCATTCATCAGCTAAACTTGTCAAAAACACTAGCAAAATTTTCTATGTTATCCATCAGATTGCATGTAGAATCAGGGAACATATATTTAGATAGAGACGGGACTAATATGTATAACCTGAGCATTAATTAGAAACTCCCCATAGAGCTTCTTTTCACCAGTGCTTGGATTTCTAGTGAACAGAACACCTGTTCCCGAGGTATTTCCCATATTACCAAATACCATGCATTGAATGTTTACTGCAGTTCCTTTTAAGCCAGTAATTTGATTTATGCTCCGATACTTAATGGCCCTAGGGCTGTTCCAAGAGTCAAAAACTGCTTTAACAGAC